>QKQZ01053908.1:0-15322 GCA_003595255.1 Solenopsis fugax | reverse complement strand
TTTTTTTTTTTTTTTTTTTAAGAAAGTTGAAGAAAAAATTTATTTTAGTTGAATTTTCTTTAAATTTGTTTCCTTAAATTATTTAAAAAATATATTTATTATTATCTAATTTTTTCAATCCTTTTTGATAATTTTTAATTAATCGGCATGCCACAAACTATCTCTCACGTACGGATTTCTTGAGAAAATTACAATTAATCTTCTCGTAACAAAGCCGAGGTACTTGTGTTAATAAATAAATTTCCAGGGAACGAGACGTCAGATTCGCATGAAACTTTAGCGCGTTCGCCGCGGCCTCGCGAGATTTACGGACTTAATCTGCGTCAGTATCTTCTTGCACCCTAGGCATCGTAAACCTCTTTGCCCTTCACCCTTTCTTTTTCTCTCTCTCGTTTTGCCGAGCATGCTCACCTCGCACGACGATCCCGGTGCCAGACGGCGATGTCCAGGGACGTGGGCCTGTGACCGGTACAGTGACTATTATATGCCGGGCACGGGAGAATGAGGGTCTCGCGGAACACCGGATTCGGCGTAGCGCGGTGAACTGCGGTCCTCTTAACAACTCCCTCGCCGCTGGTGTTCTTCAAACTTGCTTTAACGTACGCATGCACCGGCCCTTCGTACGCCCGCCTCAGGTCCTTGCACCTTATCACTGCGAGAATTACCAAATTTTGTGAATATAAAAAAATGAAAAACATATGTGCTTCATCGTATTGTATTATTCAAAAGTTTCAAAAGTTTCATTTTATTTTAAAGTAGATTACAAGTATTAGTAAGAATATAAATGACTGATGTGTAAAAGCACAAGTGCATTTTTGCTTGAAAGAGTCTCCACTGCAGTCAGTGATATATAAATAAAATAGAACGATAATGATTATGAAAATCAATAAGACTATATTTACGTGGTTTTCAAAAATAAGGAACTTGAAATAACATTCTCTCTCTTTCTCTCTCACACATACACTTTCTCTCTCTCTCTCTCTCTCAATCGAATCTAAGCTTGTAACAAATGTAATGAAGAGAGTAATCATTAGATAAATTTTTAACATAGAACACTTATATATAATATGACAATAGAATATATATAACATTTTTAATAACAAACGAATGACGTAGGATGTTGAATGTGAGAATGAAGACTTCATATAGATGTAATCACTTCGGTAGCTTTCATAGGTTCTTTTGATTTATGTTCACGCGGTATAAAAGGAAGGATTGTCCGATAATGTGATGAAAAAGATCGGTAGACTGTTATGACCTTTGCCCTACTTCATTTTCACTTCACCTTCGCATTCCATTTACTCAGTTTAGGTTTTATCGGCGATAGAACGGAATAATAAAGGCGAAAGCATAATGAACGAGAAAGTGAGGAATAAAAATATCGAGAGTAATTAAACTTTTTTTAATTCCATCTGATACTTTCATTATCAGTAATTAAGGTCAAAGCTCATTATAACTCATTATGACGTAACAACGTCTGGTGCTTTAATTATGGCTGTAAAAGCACGCATGCAATAGCTATAATTACGTTACTCCTTATATATAAGGACTTTTGGAAAGATCAAGAAGATGTCAAGGCTTTTCGTAATATATGTAACACTCGAAGTATGCAGTAATAAACTCTGCAGTAGAGCGTATTTTGCAAGTTTCCTTTGCTTGTCATAAGTTCCGCTACATTTAATTTGGACGTATGCTCATTTTAATTTACAGCAATTACTCTGCTTTGCAATTATTCAACATTTACAGATCTTATCATTACCGTTTCCGTGACTTTACAGAAATTATAGCAATAATACAACAGTGTTTTAAAAACCAATAACAAAGTAGTCTCCATAATGCATAATTTGCCTAATTTGAAAATAATAACATTTAAAAATAAAATATTTTTTTTAATTACACTGAGAAAAAAATTCCTAAATTTTAACAAATATTCGAATAGTATTAATGAAATATTTACTCTGTAAGAAAAAATAATACTTAAATTAAATTAGTGGTTTTTGTACTAAATATATACTTACATTTAGTAAATATTTCATTAGTACTATTTGAATAAATATTTATTAAATATATAAATATTATTTAGTAATTTTTCTTTTAGTGTACAAATATAGGATATAAAGTCTAGCTTTGTATATATTCTTGTACATTAACTTAATAATTATAAATATTATTACATAATTATTTCTATTCATTTTTAAATCTTTAAAAGAAAACTTTAAATAACGCGCATATCGTATATTTTATAAAAAGATAGATAATATAATTCCGATCTTTAACATTTACTTCATTATTTAATGTTGATTTTTATTTTTATGCATGCAAATAGTATACAGAGACAATTATATTTCGTTGTTATTTCAGTAACTTAGAAAGTTAAGATTACTTTTTTCCGCTTTAATCACAAATTAGATCTAATTTATATAGTAGAATTTCCAAGCAAATACATATGAATTGCTTTAAAACCTTTTAAGACTGAACGTTAGACTTCAATCTATTTGAACTAAACTGTCTTGAAGCGAAACAAAATATTTGCAGTCGGGTAGAATATGTTTGTCAAATTTTGCATTGTGCGACGGCACTGCGGACAGGAAGGATCCCGGAGAATCGACGCTCCGGGCTCGCTCTTACGGCCGACTGTACCGCGGCACTCACTACTTGCGTCCGAGTACGTCTGACCGATGCGGCATTCGCCACTGGCTCCATCCGTGCCGAGGATTCGCATTGCGCGATCCACTTTTCGGCGATTACCACGCACCGTCGCATCATGCCTCGAACAATTCCAATACTGTCTCGGCAATAAGTCGACAAGTAGGATTAATTTGCAAGAAAAATACGCGCACATACACACACACATCACACATCACCACATTCTTTGCTACAAATAATTCCCTTTGCTGAAGCAGATAAATCCGTACAGGAGATGTTTACTCCGAAAAGTAGCGCGGCATACGTAATACGAGCGATTTCCGGGAGGGTAAATCGTGTCGACGTTTCTTTCGTGCACCGATTCACCCCGTTTGTCCACTCACCCTCGTACACAAAAATAAAACGGGGTTTTCCGGGGATGACGAAGGAAGTTATATGACGTCACGGGAGACAAATCCCGCCGGATCAGTCGAGGAAGACTCGATTAACCGCGATTCTACGCGAGACAATCGCTAGACGCGTCAGTGAGCGACGCATCGACCGAACGCGTTTCACTTTAAACGCAGGAAAGAACGATTCGGCAAAGAGTGCGGAATCAACGGTGGTCGAGTCTGATCGTCGAGAAACGAGGAAAGGCTCGCGACTGTTTACGCAAGGACAACGTAACGTTGATCAATGTCGATGGGCTTACTAACCGGAATTGAGCCGCCGGGAGGGCCTGTGGGTTACTGGCACAGTATTATGCCGAGTGCGGAGTGCCGAGCGCCCTCGAAGCACCTCCTCTCGCGACACGCAACTGGCGCATGTCTCGTGGCAGCGAAATTTCAGGGGTGTGCGAGGGTGGCAAGCTACCCCATGGCTAGACACGATTGGAGAATGACGAATATTTCTCTTTAAAAAGTAAAGGACGGTCTACGTGGAATTTAGATCTGTACTTTTCAAGATTAATTTTCTTTATTAACGTCTATAATTATTAAAATGAGTTTTGGCTTTAAGACTAACTTACTAGTAAAATCTGATTCGGCTAGTAAAGTCCGAAACTAATTATTTAATCAATAATTAATAAATTTCTTTCCGTTTTTCATCTGAAAAGTAGCTCCTTATTACATCGTTATTGTTAATCTTTGATTGCATTTGCACATTAAGAGCTCTATATCCTAATTTATTTTTAGATAAACACTGTGTGTAAAATTATTAGTTTCGTTAATGTTAAAAATACTTTAATATCAATTTAGTATTAATATAATTTATATCATTATCCATGTTTATATTATGATATAATTTATATCATTATCCATTAGTATAAAAGATAAATTTACTACATTTTATTTAAACTCAGTGTTTTTTAAATTTTGTTTCCTTCATTTGGTAGATATATTCGCATTCTCCTCTACATTCCCATCAGCTGCAATTAATATATACACATTTATAAAATAAATACAAACTCACCTCGGACATGTATATGCTCTGCCACGAGGGAGCACTCGATTTCGATTGATCCGCAACAATTGGATCTCGTCGGTAGTTCGCCCTCGGGACTGAACTTCAAACATCTTCTGACAGTCGCGACCAAGGGGACCTCCGGAGTTGTCGACACAGAAGTGACGAATGATTTCGAGCTATGCAGATCATCCATCATGGACGACTTCGGGCTGTCAAGGTCCCAGGAACTGGTCTTCCTGCTAATGTCGTCCTCCTTACGGTCTTCAACGCCGTAGAAGGACATTTTCGTGGCCGGCACATGCTTCTCGTCCAAGGTCGAATCGAGATCCGTCTCTAACGCGAGCTTCTTCACATTCGGATTGATGGCTTCGACTAGCGTGACCTGATTTTCCTTTATCGAAGGACTGCACGTCCTCTTGGCTCGTTTGCCGTCCACCTCTTTGTCACCGTCTTTTCGCGGACGTTTCCGGCGAATGCCACGTTGCCTCTTCAATGTGAACTCACCATTGAGGTCGTTCAAAGGCGACGTGAACGCCCAGGATACCGGTGAAGGGTCCTCCAGAAGTTGACTGACCGACGATATAGAGCTGTCATTGCGCGCCGGCGATTCTTCTTCTACTATCTCCGCGATAGTTTCGTACGTATGATCCGTCATCTTCGAATCCGGCCGTTTTTCACAAGATTCTAGAATCTTGTTCCTTTCCTCGGCGTCGCCCAGGAGAATTTCAGCTACGGTCTTGCTTCCAAAGTTGATCTCTTGCTCTCTACACATTATAGATGATTTTTTTTATTTGAAGCGTTATGTCATAGTATTTTCTTATTACTTTCATACGTGGAAAGAACGGTACTCTTTTTCCTAAGTATCTAAAAATTTAGCTGGATGCAGATCTAAAGATAATTTTGTTAGATCATTAAAATAATTATGTACAACGCTCAAATTGATTGCTGGAATGAAAGAAAACTTTTTGCAGAATTTCTTATCATGTGCTTGAATGTCTTTTAGTATAATTAATTTTAGAGTCCGAAGAAATTATTTTTAGATCTAGCTAAATTTTTCAATAGATATTTCAGTAAAATTGTTCTTTTCCGTGTATGTAGTACACTGTTAAAAATCGCCAGCAGAATTTAATGTAATGTAACGGAAGCAAATTTCAAGCAGGTATATTAAAAACGTTTAATATTCATTTAATGTAAATTTAATGTTGTCAAAAAGTGCATTAAATTTCATGCACATGCTTTTCAGTTATAGACACATTAAATTTAATGTACATTAAATGTACTTAAAAATACATTGAATTTATGACATTTTTAACAGTGTATGTGTGTGTACGTATCTTTTTAACATTGTGTGTGTGCCTTTTTATGCAAAATTCAGTTTAATCAAAATTAACAAAAAAGAATAGCAAATCCAAAAATCAAATCAATATTTACTTTCTCTAATTATTATATCATTATTATTACTTCTTTAATTATTATCATCTTACCTGTGAAGCACCTCCGTGACAGTGTTATCCATATTCTCGTATTTCGGCAAGTCTTGATCTATGGTGAGATTCGATAGCTTTCCAACGAGCGGCGTCTGTCCTTGAGTTGCTTTCGACTTGAAGGGACTGATTGCTTGAACGAGTTTAGTGTGATACGGTGTCCGGCATCGCGCATGAATCTTCGTGATCTTCGCCAGCTTTGGTAAATACGGCGTCCTGACAAGTCGCGCTTTCTGCTCGACGTTCTGGGAGTATACTTTGGTCTTCGTACCTAGGGGCATCGAACCCGCCTCCATCACGTCCTCGGGGCTGGTCGCCATTGAGATCTGCTGAAAGAAGTCAGAAACGTGCGATTGCAGATTCGCTCGGGCCTCGTTGACAACATTCTGCGGTAGCTCGTTGTCGCTCTGGAAGTTTTGGCGACTGTTCATGAAGAGTGTAGGATCCGTTGGTAGGGTCAGGGCGGTGGAGCACTTGCTACCGGGTGGATAATACGTAAGCGGTCCGATGTCGGTGTCTACTCTCGGTGTACTTTGATAGTAGCTCTCGGATACCGGAGAATTCTCCGTTTCTTGTGACACAGACTGACGTTTATTTGATCTCAAATGTGGTTTCGTTGCCTGCGAAATGTATTAAGAATACACTTTTTTTATTTAAAAAAATCGACGCTATATCAATTAAAGAAAAATTAGGAATTTAGCTTTTTTATAGTTCTAACGTTACTATTGTATTTTAATTGCTACATTGCTAAAGCTATCGCATTTCTTTAAGTATTATATACCTTTACTGTAGAACAGTATCTCAAACATTAGTATCAAATTAAAACTAATGTATTTTATTTAACAATCATTTTTTCATTTATTTTCTTGTTTATGTATGAATCATTTTGATAATTTTACTTATAAATAATTTAATCTTCTTTAAATTTAATAATGTTAAATTTCAGGGATATATTACATATTTACTTTATATATATATTACATTTTTATTTCAATATCATAATAGTAATCTAAAGAGCTAATATATTTAATAATAATATCAAAAATTCTAATTTTTGAAGATATTGTTATTTTTTCTATCCGATATTTTTTCTCTCAATCTATGAAAATTGTTATTGAATAATGAAAATATATTTTACTTGGTGAAGCACTATACAAAATTTTTCATGTAAATAATTTATATTTCTGTTAAATGCCATATAATCTTATTTCAATATTTAACATTTCGAAAACATAGATTCTTAAAACAAGACTATCTTTTTAGTCTATATACCTTTTATTCTATACATCTCTTTATCCTATAGATCTTTTCTTCTACTTACATACGATTTAATTATTTATTATAAGAGAAAGAAGGGTTGAACTTACTGTTACCTGAAAATACGTCCTCAAGTCAGTTCCGCTGCTCCTACACCTTCTCCTCCGAGCCGGCGTTCTGGACGTGTTCGATGCATTCTGAGTAGATACCTGCCTGGTTCGGCAGCTAGCAGAAGTCGGCGGTGTGTTAGACAAGTCTCGGAAAGGTCGGCGGGGAGGCTTGTTCAAGGTGGGCGGACCGTGGGGTGTCGAACTGGTTGTCGACAACGATCTCGAAACCGTCCACTTCAGCATCTCTAGACGCTAAACGAGAAAAGAGAGAAAGAAAATGATAACGGACGATTTTAAAAATAATTTCGCAATAAGCCTTAGGCAATTTCAAAATCAACGTAAGTTGAAATAAGTATAGATCCTGAAAAGGATAATTTTCTTGAAATACAGATCTGAAAATAATTATGTTGAACCAATAAAAAAAATTATATTGAACATTTAAGCTGGTTGCTACACTGAGAGAAAAAATTACTTCAGTTTAATAAATATTTGTTTGAATACTTGCAAAGAAATAATTTGTTAAACGTAAATAAATATCTGTTTAGTACAAGAAACACTAATTTAATTTAACTATCTTTTTTTTTAATTGAATAAATATTTATGTACCATAAGTAAATATTTCATTGCAAGTATTCAAATAAATTTTTTTCTCAGTGTAGAATGTCAAAACTTTTTGTAGCAGTGTCATCATGTCTGAAGGTCTTACATAATTATTTTGGTCCAACGTTGAATTATATTCTGATCCATATCTAACTAAATTTTTAGGTACTGCAGTAAAATTGCGTGTTTTTATTCTTTCCGTGTGTCTCGTAAAATTGCGTGTTTTTTTGACTTATATTTTAAGCATATTCGTCGAACTTTGTATTCAGAAAGCAAAAAGTGTGTTTCCAACGTTAAACATAATTAATTTCCTAGATTATATTTTTTATGTGTGAATTACCATCCCTTTTAACTCTAATATATGTCAAGTGTCCCGGAAACCGCAAAGCCACGAAACGATTATTTTCACCTCAACACATCGCTTTCCCCCGCGTGTTCTGCGGTAATAACATTTCATTAAAGAGTCCTTCACATCCAATTTAGCTATTTCCTTCGTGCGGAGGAAGTGAGAGGGCCGGGCCGGGCTGTCATTAATTCACGAAGCACGCGTACGGTGTAGGAATACGTGAATGGGAAAGTCGTTGGGTTTCGCTAAGTCTCGATAAGGTCGACATCTCAGGTCCGCCTATCGGCCTTCCGGCCGAAAGCGACGTGATCGCTTGCGCCTAATTATGTAGGGTGAAACGCGTACGCGACACGATATGCGACAGAAAACCTCGCGACGAAATCGAGAGGAAGAAAGAGAGATAGCGACGTATGCACCTGTCGCGACATACGGGAAATAGCGAAACAGGTGAAAGACGCCGTACACCTGAAAGACGGTTTCACGAGTTAGCACTTGCCTAGGCACCGCGTGCTTAACGATCCCTTAAACGGCCCCTAAAACCGAGGTACCGATGCGCCCTTTCTCTCTTGCTCGCTTCCCGGAGCGTGAGCACGTATTTTCGTAGGCGAGAAGAATCGAGCGNTTAAGGAAAAAAAAAAAAAAAGGACGTGGTCGAGCGTACGGGCTGAATTATTGTTTCGTTTTAGCTCTGTGGCTGTTGGTCGCTGCGCATGCAGCCGCTGACTCGCGAAATTGCTGATTCGATTAGCTCGCATGAGTGCAGCTTCACCGCGTGGTCGCCGCCGGATCGAATCTAGGTCCTTCTTTTGAACATGATATATTCCCATAAATTGGTTATTTCAGATTGACAGTAGCCAATACATTCGAACATTGAGATTCATTTAATCTCCAGTCGGTTCTTGTAAAAATATTAAAACTGATTTTTCACTAATTCATCTCTCTTCCTTCGAACGAAAGCTTTATTAGTTTTGCAGATAAAAAATAAATAACGAAAACTTTATTAGCATTTTTGTTTAATCTGATTCGAATATCTTTATGTTATTAATTTCTTTCGTTTTTACAGGATATTCTAGTGTGAATAGAAATGATACAATTTTTTATCTTTTATAGAGCTCTTCACTAGTTTGCATTCGCAATAAATATCAAATATTACTTTAATACAATATCGTGTTGGAATAAGGTCTAGAATATCAAAAAGTAGTGTCAATAATAAAATTAATAAAACTTTTAATATTAAAAAGTAAAATAAAAGAATATTAATTAAATAAATCCATATTCTTAATCTTTCGTAATTTGCGTTGTAAAAAGAAATTTTCTTTTAAAAATCTCTCTTAGCTACATAAATATTTATGGTTTGATTTAAATATTAAATATATTTTAAATAGGTGCTCTATTTGAAGCTCGGAAGAAAGCGCGACGTAGATACACAATGTACGTCTCCCGATCTTGATCTTGACCCTGAACGAAACTTCCTGAAAAGTCCCGCGGTCAAAATCGCGTCTGAGGCAATGTGTAAAAGCGATTTACCAGCAGCACTAGCAGTAGCAGCGGCAGCAGGTTTTTACTTTTAACGGTTCGCCGAGGGGGGGGTGCGGCGCATTGTACTAGCTAGGTATAAAAATGCATTCATTTGCATACAGGCTGTTGCCATGCTGCACGCGCGCGCGCGAGCGCGTTCTCTCTCTCCTGTCCTGTACTTTTTCGCGTGCGCTCGCGTGCACATGCCTCTCGTGTATCTCGCGTATGTATTCGAATGTCTGTCTGTCGCGACATTACCACTACCATTATCACCGGCCTACGCGCATGTAAAAACGGTCTCGGCACCTGCCCATATGGTGGTGAAACGCGCAGTGTGGGCCCCATCTGGTATCGCTCGACCCAGCGCTAGGTGGAACCCCGATGTCGATACGTGGCGAAGATGATGGTTATCTGACATCTATGAGAAGAATTTCCTCAACGTATTTCTTCGGGTGAAGCCTCGCGAGGAGCACGTGCCATCGACGCAACGGGGCGAATCTCTCGTACAGAAGAATACGGGGATACCCGTTACGGCTTAGGAATTTGACTCGATGCGTTATAAAAATTTAATGTGCGTTTATTTTTATTATTCACTGCAGGAATGGAATACAAAGTCGGATACATATATCAAGTATGCATTTCGTTTTCCCTTGAAAAAGATGACGTTTTTGTTTTTCTTACCAAAAATATATCTTTTTAATTCAGTAACACAAAACTAAACAATTAAATTATATTCTGCCGCTGTGTAAAAAATTCTTTTACCAGCTAGAATTTATGAAGATTGCTTATTTTGATTATAAAAAAAATTCGATTTCTTTTTATATTAAAAAGATCTTTTGTTTTATTGTAGCAAAATTTTCTACCGAATTTTCGGAGGTTCTAAGCAATAGCGCAGTCTCTTTGAATATCCATAAGTGACGAGTTATGCTAGGCAAAATGACATGCGGAATACCCGAAACATTCAGAATGTTCGTCGACGACGAGTTCCTCTCGGATGAGTGAATACAAGCGAGTGAGTAGCAGCGACAAAAGGCATTCGTCTGCATAATTAGACACTAGTTCGTCATTCGAAATAAATGGGGTATACAGTCAGTCTGCACCTGCGATAAGATAATGTTTCCGTCTGTTTCCGGCAACTACGATATATTATAGTACACACCAAATTGTATACCTAGCGTTCGTTTGAATGGGAGACTTCGCGCGTATATATGTGCCGTTTTACTCCACAATATAAGACGGTAACGTGAATATATAAATTGCGAACTTGACTAGAGAAGAGAAACTGTAAATTTTCATAAAAGTCGACAACGGAAATCCTTTTCATTGGAAGGGACTTCCGTTCTCGTCGTGAATTATTACGAAAAAGGAACTAAGTAATTTATATAAAAACTAAGTAATATTTATAAAAATTATATTTATCCAGAAAGAGACTATTATTATATATTTTTTTTCTATAATATCTTATGCAAATTTATATTTAAAAAATAAAATCCTATAATATTTTACAACAAAAAATAATGAGAAAGTATGAAACTTTTTCATTAAAAGACAATGATATTTATAATATCCATAAATTATTATTTTACCATGATAATTACCAAGAATGAATGTATATTCTTAGTAGGAGATAGGGATCTACTTAATTCGATCACACGTAACCTGCATACAAAATTCTCTTCGAGATCCACGCCGTGACTGCGATAGATTAGAATGCCCATCGATTAGAATGCCCATAGAGCTCTATTAGGCGAAGCCCAGGGGTCCGTCGTCGTAATTACGAGTGCGTAATAAATCTTAAGGGCCCACTGAGTGTGTTGTATATACGATATAAATATAGAAAGGGGAACCACTGTATGTGGTCCACCTGTGGATATTATCGCTTCATCTAATCTTCGATATGCCTCACGAGTAAATGATCACTATGAAAGACGAATAGAGAAGACAAGTGCAAGATGCAAAAACATGACTTCAAAGATGTGTTTAAATATTCAAGACAATTTTAGTAATTTAGCGAATGAATATAATAATGTTATAAAAAAGTCGCGCTCATGTTTAGTATACTTGAACTTGTTTTTGCTCATTATATTACAATAAAAACATTAAAAAGTGTATAATTTTGAATAGATTTATAATATTTCAGAAGAGTAGAAAAGTATTTTTTAAATAAATTTTTTTGCCATTGTCTTCAAGAAATTATTAATTCTTTTTTACACTGAGACAAAAAGTTGTTAACTTGACTAAATTTTTCAACTTTATTGAATTTATTCAATTCAAGAATTTTTGTATTTAAGTTAAATATATAACTGAAATTCAAATATTTTATGTATTTAAGTCAAATACATAAATACGTGAACTGAAAAAATTTAATCGAGTTGAAAAATTTAATCAAGTTAATAACTTTTTTTCTCAGTGTATGTATCAATATTGCTAATGTATAGTTCAGCAAATAAGACTTTTCTTAATAAGATAGAAATACTTTTCTTAAAAAATAATCTCTTATCTGGCTTATACTTCAAACATTACACTAGTACAATTCCATCAACAAAATTCGATTCGGATTACCGAAGAAGGGAGAGTTCTGTTCATTTTTTCATCAATTAGGATATATGTCATATATTTCAATGTCGAGAAACAGAGACAAGTGTACAATGCGCTAAAGACACTGAATTGTTCCACGGCTTCTCAATTCCCCATATGCGCCCCTTTTATGGGCCTATAAGGTGTTCGCACGAGGTGAGTCGTGTCGTTTGAGGTCGCGTTGCGAATGCAAGAATGGTCCCCACGACGAGCGGCCCGGAATAACAACATCGGGGCCTTACACCCGTCGTCCCGCGTATATATAAGTCCCGACCCCGCTTCTCTATCCCCGCAAGACGCAAGGCAGGATCGACCTCGTTCCTGTATGCCACGGAAAATGAATAAAATAGAACGACGGTTGAAACCTTGACATGCTTGCAAGCATGGTCGACAAGGACCCTCGTCCATAATGTATACTATAAAAACTGTTTTTAATAAGAAAGAAGTAGGCAGATTCAAAGAAGTAAACGAGATTGATTAAGGGTCGGATCTTGCTTGTGTTTTTCTAGAGGGCCCTTCCCAGCCTTTGGAAAAACTTATTTGCAAATTCTCCATCTGCCAAGTCTCCGAAGTGCGCTAAATAAAATATATACGATTGCAAATTTCTGGTAACATATAATACTTTGAAATAAAATTTAAATTTATTTAAAACTAATTCGATATTTAATTTGTCTCTTGACAAATTTTCTCTTCAAAAACTTGCTTCTCTTTGCCATCAATGGAATTGATAGATATCTAGGATAGATATCTAGATAGAGAATCGATAGATATCTAAGACATCCTGTACATAATACCGCTGTCAGTCCTAAATGAGCAGAAATAAAAAATGTAAGGGAACGAACGAGAAACGGAACGTTTTCGATCGTTTCTTCTTCGTGGCGTTAATAATCACTTGTCCGGGCCGCATGAGACTAATGGCGGCTGTGATGCGAAAACCGCCATCACAATGCGGATTATTCACGGGCCCAAAACAAGAAAGAGGTTGCCATTAACGGTCTTGATGCGCCCTTCATCTTAGGGTGCGGTACAGGGAAAGTAAGAAATACTCCGAAAAGTAGCGCGTGTCGTCAAGACTGTAGCCAACATCAAGAAAAAGCCCCTACATAGCTCTTCATTTTAGGGTCGTATGATATATTTGATGAACTTCACAACGTGTATTAAAAAAACTACGCATACTTCATCTGTAAATTTTTCAATTAATTTGAAGACAATTTGCCATTAATAAAAGTTTGATTAATTTCCATTTAATTTAAATGAAATCAATTTTCAATATATCAAATTAACAATCACAACGTGCATTAGAAAACTATGCATACAGACTTCATCTGTAGATTTCTTAGATTGTTCTTAGATTATTAAGTTTGTATATCTGTGTAAAATGGGAGCACAATTTTCTTATTGATTTAAAAATTATTTTTAATTTTTTACTTTTGATTCTCTCTTATGTAAAATCGCAGTTTGCAATAATTAAAATCCAAGTAATTTTCATTATTTTTAAAATCCATTTTAATATTTATAAATGTAATTTACTAATATTTTAAGCAAATTGAGAAATGCTAAATAGAATAATATTAAATAAATTTCTAAGTAGAAGCATTTAAAGGAGATTATTCCAAATAATCACAATAATATCTTACATAGTATTTTATATAAAATATGTACAAATAATTAATACAAAATATTCAATAAACATTTTATCAAAATCGATATGTTCTATTAAAACAGATATCGTATTAAATTTATAAAGATGTCTTAGGAAGATGTTAACTCTTAAAAAACCCCAAAGTCTCCCTTTCTGTTTCAATCTCTCTCTCTCTCTCTCTCTCTCTCTCTCTCGCTCTCATTCTCCTGGGACATCCTGACAGGAAAGGGGGAGGACAGCTGAGAGAGACTCGTGCGTTACCCGATTTCTTTTCAGGACCGCGCAAACAATCACGCGCGATCTTACATATGCAAACACGCCCGCCGAATGTCGCTTAACAAATAGTGTCTCCGTCGGCTCACACGGAGATTTGAAGTACCTATTTGAGGTGCCTTGGAGACATATTACCTTTCTCCCTCTTTCGACGATTTATTTGGTTACTTCAAAAGTGTTTCTAAAGCTACAGATTTTTCTCAGCCCCTTGATTTTCATTAAAGATAAAATTGCTAATACAATCTTGATTCTATGAATACCTTTTGCAAATTAATGTATCATAATATTGTAAAATGTATAATATTATATTTATAATAATTATCTTTGAATTGAAGATTTTGGAGTAATTTACGTACAGAACAGAGCGAGATTTAATTTACTCGTTTCATTGTTCTTCAATAATAAAAAATGATCCGATTTATACATAGGAAAAAAATGAATGGATATTAAATCGAATAGCAAGAATATAAAACTTTCTCAGAAAGAATTTGATTTAATCTTAAACAGACATAACTTGCTTACATGAAGAAATTTGTTTCTTACATGAAAAATTTTATTTCTTCATGTAAGCAAGTTATGTCTGTTTAAGATTAAATCAAATTCTTTCAAGAAGATACTCTTTATACTCTTGCTTATATATGAGAATATGATTTGATACTAACTCTTTTTCTATGCATGTACATGCAGTATATGAAAAAGTACTCCAAGTCGTTCTGCCATCTGTATCGATATCTGACAGGGACTATTTGTAAAACATATTTTCGAACCTCAAATACTGCATCTGATAAAAAACAAGCAAAAATGTATACTATAATACATATCATATATAGAGCGAAAATAAATGCAGTGCACCTTTAGTGATAAAGAATATAAATACATCTTATTCGTATCATCTGCTTCGATATCTCACAATAGCCATTTGTGAACCAATCTCAAACGCTCAAACATCAAGATTAAAAGTGCAAAGAACGCGATGTCACTTTTAAACCCTTGAAATTTTAACATGAAGACTTCTGAGCCTCTAAAAGGAGTTGTCTGTCTAAGACTTATCGAGAAACTGATAACAAATTCCCTTAACTCTTGTACATCCCGAAAAAGGACCCGGTATCAATTTAACGTCATCTTCAGTACATAAGAAAGAAGAATAACGGCCATCGGCGTTTCAAACGCGGGAGAAACTCCAAATTCCTACCAGAGAAGATCCTCGGGGCCCGCTAAGAGAAGCGGGGAGGTGGAGGCAGGTGGAGGCCTCGTACCTGATTCTCTTTCACGTTATCACGAACACACGGACGTATGTGCACGTACGCGAGCGTCTCGATGTATACGTCCGCGAGCGGTTCCGAAAATACTCTATTCACCACATCGCCCCCTTTCTTCTGGGCCTCCCCCTCCCCACTTTGATTCCACACACACACACACACACACA
>QKQZ01053902.1:0-17021 GCA_003595255.1 Solenopsis fugax | reverse complement strand
AGTTCTTTCCAGTCGAATTACAATAATTCTAACTGTACTGAAATTATTCTACGCAGCATCATATACATGTGAGGCTCGTTACACACGCGATTAGATGTTCGATGATCGTCTGACATTTACATGTAACGAGTTGAGCAAGATTCATGATCTATTATTGGCAGAGGGATCTCAGAGCTGGCTTCTACTTTTTACAAGACTCTCAGTGAAATGCCGGACATTTATCGAAAGGATGTGCTCTGAATGATTCTAGATAATTCCCCTATATAATTCTACGGCGTTTGTACGTTCCAGATAATACCACCGAGACCCTCACACAGACGCGAGTCTCTTTTTATTCGTGACCGTACCGTAGAATGCACATTTATGCGACTCCGTGTGCAATTATTCGCACTCGCACACACGCGGCCGCCGTGTGAAAGCTACGTGGTGGCGTGCGGCAAGATCGCCCGCGTTCGTTCGCGGTGAAAAGTGTGCTGAAATCGTCATGTCGCCAACGTTTCGTTATCTCGGAGAGGACAGCGGACGGAACGAATCGCGAGCGAGATTCGCGAGAGAAAAAGGCGATCAAAAGGAAAACGGCCACAAGGCGCCTTCAAAAAAGTCGAAAGTCTGACACACGGCGCCGATTTACCGCCCACTTTCACCTATCGATCGCGATATTCGATTTCGTAAACGCCCAGCGTCGAAATCCATTCCGTATTCTTAATGGCTATCGTTATCGCAATTAACGACACGCTTATTCTCATCGACAAAGGCAGACGTGTCGCGATAATTCTAATCACCACGCGTGTCCTTCTCAAGGTCTACCATCACTGTCTCTTCGGCACTCGCTACGACTTCCTGTGCGCCAATTTCACGGCGTTCGACCAGAAGACCTTCATCTGTCACTTCGTATCCGAGGTCGACTGCGCCAACTCCAAGAAGTATTGGCACAGGAACGATGCCCTTTACCAAGCCGCCACGACTACAACGTCTACAACGACTACCGTGACGCCGGTCACTGCGCCGACAAGTCGAGCAGCTGCACGTGATCGTATTCCACCCAGGAGGAGACCTCCAGCGAGAAGAAGACCCTATGATTACTACGAGGAAGATTATTACGACGATGAGTATGGTCGTCCGCGAGACTTCGTCGGCCGAGACGACTACGAGTACGATGATCGGAAGTACAGGCGGGATCGGGATCGTGAGTTCAGGGACCGGGACCGCGATCGTGACTTCCGGGATAGGGATCCGCCGGCGCGCGGTAGAGACGATAGGGATCGAGACGTCGCTAGGGACAGATACCCGGCAAGAGGAAATAGAAGAGACCCGCCCAGGTCGAGGGACCCGCTGGAGGATGACTCGAGACCTCGGGCAAGGAACCCGGATCAAGGTATCAGATCTACCTCGAGGGAGGTAGACGATTCAGATATGTACGACAGACGCCCGGAGTCGAGAAACAGGGATACCGATGAACGAAGATATTCCGATAAGAGGTGAGAACACACGCTGATGTTGATCCTATCGAAAACTACTTCGACATATCTTATATATGCAGCAACACTTTTTTTAGATTTTGCATTGTTTGCAGCGATATACGCTTACGAAACTTGATATTATATTCTGTTCATAGATATAGAGATGATTACGACGATAAGGAATCCGCAGCGCCTTCGGCGAGTGCGTCGTCCAATGCGGAAGGCCTGGTGAAGCCGGCTGCGCCCAGCAGCTCGGTTTATTCGAGACCAAGAGCGCCACCGAAGATTAGGCGCCCGGTACCACTTTCGGAGCAAGATAGATACGCGTATAAAACCACTCCCGTGCAGCCAACAGGTAGAATTTACCTGAAAAAGATTTTCAACGTTGAGAATTGGTAAATCGCTCTTTAAATTAATAATGAAATTGTGATTAAAGAGGAGCCACGACGGCGACCAGCGGATTTGGCAGAGGACGATTACTACGATGACGAATTAGAGGATGTAAGACCAAGGCGGCCGCTCAGAAGAAGACCCTCGTACAGGGACAGAGACAGGGACAGAGACTTTTATGAAACTCGTGACCGGGATCGTCCCCTCAGGTAAGGTAACGTACACAACACCGATAAAGTTATACTTGACGAACTAAACTACTAAACAAAATCATATTCACAAGTAACTACATACTACATTTAAAAAGAATAACTGTCATTGTGATGGAATATCGAAATATCACAATAAATCATTCTAATTATATCTTGTGTTCACTCTAATAATTATATATAAAAATATCGTTGACATACACATATTGATTTTATTATTGATAACATATTTTTTCATCAAAATTTTCACATAGAATTCTAAAATTGCTTTGTAACAAGTATAATAACAAGTGTGTTGTGACGATCCATCCACAAAGATTTAATGCAATCATTGAATTTCACATCGTTGACAATAATTACATGATTAATGATAATAATGATAATTAATTTTTAGGACTCGTTATCACTCACCGCCAGAAGAGGTACGACTCAGGACGCATCAGGATCGCTCGAGGGATCGTTACTACGATCGAGATAGGGACCGAAATAGGGATCGAGCTCTCGATCGTGGAAAAGATCGCGCTCCCGAGAGATCCTCGGATCGCGATTCGCGAGGAAGATCGCCAGATTCCGACAGACAAGAGCGACCGTACTCGCCTCGACTTCTCGATCGCGAGAGAGACGCCGAACGACCGCGATCCTCCTCGAGATCAAAGGATTTGTCGGAGACCGCTGAAGTAACGAGAAGACCCAACTCGTATGATCGAACAACCGAGAAAACTACCACCACCAGCACAACTACAACTACAACAACTTGCTTACCAGAACAACTTATTCGTAAGCCTGAGGAAGAATCTAAAGAGACGGTGACTGATCAATCGGAAAAGCCATCTTATCCGGAACGACCAGCCAGACCTATTCAGACTCAAAGCGGTCGCGTAGTGGGCGATACTCAAGATTATCAGAGAAATTTATCCGAGAAATCTCAGAGACCGCCTCAGCAAGTAGATTACCAAGATAGATACCTGGAAGGTAGAAACGAACAGAGTCATCATCAGGTCGCATACCCGGATGAGTACTCTTCCGAGTATTACGACGAGCCACTGGAAGAGCCACCGTCTCCTCCTCCACCTAGAACCACTGTTCGAATTGTGAAGAGGCCTTTCCTACCATCTCGAGGCGGTAATCCTAATCCGAGGGGATTATCACCGGTCGGCTCTAAAGCATCGCAGTTGCCCAGAAGAGACGAAGAAACAACAACTGATCACCGAAGCACTTTAGGCGAAAACGAATATAGGGGTTACTATATACGAGAGGAACAAGAAGACAATAGAAGCGTTAACCATCAGGAGCCACCCCTGAGATCAGACAATAAACAGACCTATGACGCTTACAAAGCTATCCAAAGCGATCTTCAGAAGAAACAACGTCAGGAAGAGTATGATAGCGCGATATCCAGACCAGCGCTACGAAAACCGACAGAGAAAAACAATGAAGAAGAAGTCTCGAGAGGTCAGGAAGATTTATCGAACTCCTCTAGAGGACACTCCACTCAAAATCAATCGTACGATTTGCGCAACCATCAAAACGAGAATCTAACGCCGAAGTGGATAGAAAATTACTCGAGTGAAAAGCACGCGAATGTGCAGACATCTTCAGGTTCTCCGATCCGCAGCAAGGTGAGACTTCCTTCCGTCGAGACCACGTCGAACATCTACAGCTCGACATATAGAAACGAAGACATTCAGGATCAACCGTCAGGACCAGGCAGCTACAGAGCAAAGCAAAGGATCAACGAAGTGACGCATCGCCTTCAAGATATCCCTGAGAGCGAATACGACGTTACTTTGAATGATGCCCTGACGCCAACCTTGGTTCAGGAAGCCAATTTACCGAGCGGATTTGTCCTACCTCTTCACAGACAACTGAGTAGAGATACCGTGCTACAGCCTTCCGAGAACAACTACAAGCTCTCCAGGCCTATCAATCAGCAGCAGCAGCAACAGCAGCAGCAACAACAGCAGCAACAGCAGCAGCAACAACAACAGCAACATCAACATCAACAAAAATCGTTCGTTCCGAGTCCCCAGTTCCTGTCGACGAGCATCAACAATAACGATCGAAGCCGAACGGTATATTACAGGACGCCGGAGGCTATACAAGTCAGCGGAGCGCAATACAGACAGCAGAGACCATGGCAAGATTACACGGCGTACTAGCGAGATACACATCGTGATGTACTGATTACGACTGTTACGAGGATGCGTTTGAAGTTTCACGAGGCGTATCATCTTGCCTCACGAGCGCTAAACGACTAATTTATACTGCCACCGATCGACTTAGGAAAGACACTTTCATGGAAGAGAAACACCGCGTTCTTTTATGAAACTGGCTTTCCGCGAACGGAACCCATCGCGTTCGACCCTTAGCCCTGTTGCAATCAGATGATCAGTGTCTTTCATTCCAAAGAACGCGCGACGCACTCGTCGCGCCGCTCTGAGGGTAGAAAATAATCTGCGGACGATTCAGTTAGGTATTAATAGCTCGCTGATTTCGAGACGATATAAATTATTGAAAATTAAAAGATTGGAAAAGGGACGAGAGATTATTGTCAATCGCGAAGTGGCGCTACGCCATGCCTTTGGAAAAGAAATCGTAATACAATAAGTCAGAGAATAAGATATTAATCATCCTGATACGCATCGATACTCATTATTATTCACGCGTACTGCGATGAAAAGCAAAGGCAGGATTAATGTTCAACGATAACACCAATCATAGATAATTCGTTCTGAGATCTTCGCTAGAGAAATTCCGAATGACACCTAGATCCATTTAAAATGACGTAGCACTACACGATTAGTGTAGCATATGTCACGTAGTAAACTCGTTTCCTCTGAACGTGATATAATAACAGAACTTAAAACGTGATAAGTTCTAACAATTTAACTTACGATATTAATGCACGTCATTCATATTAATCAAAATCGTCACTGAAGTTTCAGAGGTGCCGCAAAAGATATCTCCATTTGCCTTAATTATAAACAAACTTGTAAATAATCGTGTAACTCTATACCTTATGCACATTCGTTCAAGTTAAATTGCGATTCGAAATACGTGGTTCTCTATGAAGAAAAAAATATATATTCATTAAGTTCTATCGTCGAATTCGATAGCTATTACTAGCGGATAAGTCTTCCTGAGCGTATATCTTGTCTTAAAGCTATGTCGATATTTACGTATGATATAAAAGAGTGAGGAAATATACTTACTTGTTATTCATTGTTCCTCTTTACCCCTTTTAATAGCTGTAATACGCAAATATAGCAATACTAATAATACTTGAAAACGTTCAGTTGTAGAAATTTTTAAAGACCTTTATTTTTATTTGTACTGTATAGTACGAATGAGACATATAAATTATACAACGAAAATATCTGCTATTATAAGAAATTCATACTCATTATAAAATCGAATCGAGAAAATCAGTAATCGTAAAGGCAATCGAATAATTTCATAATAAAGTTTAAAGCGACAATTGTTTTCAAATGACCTTAAATAATGCTGCTACTTACACTGCCTGTTAATGTGCAAAATATATACAGGATGTTTTTGAAAGATCTAGAATTTAGTTATCATTACAATAATTAATCTAAATTTAATTTCTATCACAAATTAAATTTAAATCAAAAGATAAATTTTAAAAAATTTATTTTTGACATCTTAAAAAATTTGTAATTCCGATTAGAATATTCTTTTTTGAATAAAGATCCCCTAAAAATTAGTGGAATAAACTCAAAATTTAGTCAGATTTTTCAGAAACGTCCTATACATAAAGTAATAAAAATATATTGAACATTGGTATCAGCAACAATATGTAATATTTACACAGAAAATACTTGATGATTATTCATTGTGCTGAGAAAATGCAATCGATTAACGATAAAGATTCAGTCATATAACATAAAATACATCACAGAGATATGATTGAAAACTTAACTGAGCCACGCATACACAAATTGCAATCGTTGTAAATATTTAGTTTTTCGACGGGGAAAAAAATATAGAGAATCTGAACACATTCCTGGCAAGCAGCCAATATTCAATAAATATCTGTTATGGCTTTTGTATAAACGTGGCTGCAATAGAGTAACAGAGGATATTCAGTCAAATTATTCAAATGCACCGACATAATAACAAACGAGCAGACAGTACTAGCCATACTTTGGATCAATAATAAATGTGAGTTGTCGCTGTATTAAAACTAATGCAATAGTAATTCGCCAGTACCACTCGCCACTCTCAGATTTGTACTTGCGAACTATAAAAATATCAAGTCTAGACGTAGATCAAAGTTATTACTATATACTGAATAACTGCTACAATCTTTTTGGATTTTAACACGTAGATTCTGTACAAAAATGATAGAGTACAAGAATAGGATACGTATATAATATGTATAATTCTCGAAAGCTTACTTTATTAATCTTTCACACGAGCCAAAACCCGCGTCCACCATAAATGATATATAGATAATACATCTTCAAATCACAATCAGATTAAATTATAGGAAGAAATTGTTGCTGGCAAGAACATGCAGTCCTGAATAATGAAGAATATTTACATACTTTATTACAGAAATGTTGAAGAGATTAAAAAGAGATTAAATAATATACTTTTGGTATAAATGCAATCGCTTCCAAATTTCCTGCAGTTTAAGTAAGTACTAATTTGGATCTATGAAAAAAAAATGATTCGGTTCATCTGGTATTCGTCATAAATAAAAGCAAAAGTTACGAAAAATAAAATATTCCGGAAATAAGAAATTAATTTAAACATCAGTAATGTGATAGATTAATAGAAAAATATGCTTGTAAAAGATATTATATAGAAGTTGTTAAATACTTAAATTTAATTATCTCTTTTCCGATACTTAAATTTAATTATATTTAATACTTCTTACAGAGATCAAGAAGCTAATTGTAATTTACGACAATTTAAAAGATAAATTTGCATCGAACACATTACTTAATCGAATATTAAAAAAGAGAATAAATGTATTCTTATTCAATAATGACACAACATTTAATATAATTTTCCTAGATTTCAGCTACAGCGAGGATGGTGATGAGAGAAACGATCACCTGATTATTATACACCTATTAATAATATTATGTAAGATTTACTGACCAGCTTATTAATATCAATGTAAAAAATTATGCTCTCAGTGAATGCTTAGAATTATTATAAAGTCCATTATGCTTTATATTTCTTACAATCATCACATATAAATATAGATTCGGCAACTAGCGTGAGAGTAACAACGCTTTTACGTCTTCAGTGGATAAAGTAAGCGCTAAAAAAATTTCGCCAGAAAAATATTCCATCTCTTGAAACTATAAGTGTATAATCGTTATAATTACATGCACAATTAAGCAGTCATTATAATTATGTAGATTAAATAATTTTCGTATATACTGCCAATCAACATTCGTTTGATAATTCACATCTCCGGATTAATTATAAAAGCATAATTACTCGCACGAGTGCATCTTTACATTTGGCCTCGTAATTCATTTTCGTCCCCACGCCTCTCGTGCGCCTAATAGCTTCCCTGCTGATACTTGCACGGAATTACATTGGTGACGATTCCGAAAGGAATCAAACAAGCGTCGTCGACCGAATATATATATATGTGTATTCTCGTATCAAAGTTCACTACAGCCTCGTAACTACGTTCTATCAACAGACAAGCATACATCGCACCTATTCAACTTCGATTTGTTTGGTACATCCTTAGAATTTATTTTCCTTTATTTATCATTTTACGCTATCGGTGGATCGTCGTCGTCATCGTCGTCTCTCGTGACTATGACATTGCCGTAACGATTGTGACGATACTGCCGAAATCGTTGTAGCCATTTGTACCGTCTCGCACCGAAATACAGTAGTACACCGACTACTATGAGGAAGGTGGGTATTAGCAGACCGGCGGCTACGGAGTTACCTAAATCAAATTGATTGATTGAGAATTTAGTTCGCCAACGGTACTGACGTTAGCCGTCGCTAGTTGTTAACTTTGACGGATTAATCGTTTTCTTCCTGTCGCTTCCTTATCACATCAGTGAATAATGAATGAATAATGAATGAAGTTAAACGGTGTTATCTAATCACGAGTTAATAATAGTAAGTTTTAAGACGATCATAAGAGCGTACGGCTGACTTGGATATTTGTGCGTCCGCGTGAATTGTCTTTTGAAAGGTGTTAACGTACGACTTTATCAAAACTATATCTATTAGGAGAACGGGTGTCCCAAAATTTGTTCATCGTAAAATCTTCGCTAAAGAGAGCAAACGAACATTCAACAGATCATTACACGTTGCGCTTCTCGGTGTGAACGTACCTCCTGCCGACTCGGATCTCTGCTCCGGCTTGATGGTGGTGACTGCGCTCGCCACCGTGGACGTAATCTTAGTGCACTCGCCATTAACGAAAGAAAAATCTCGTTGGCAATCGCACAGCTGTATGCCATTGTTGGTTACACGGCACCTCTGATTTTTGCCGCACTGCACGATGAGTTCCGAAGTGTTACACGGCCTCTGTGTGTGCGCCTCGTGGTCGGTCTCTGAAAAGAATCGCCATCAATACTTCAAAGGTGAGCGAAACACCGAGAACGAGTCAATCCAACGTCAATCCAGCATCGGCATTCTTTCAACTTGCGTTCAGTAAACTCGCGATCTTCGGATCTCCGTTTAACGTTGCAGCTACATGTGCATGGAGCGAATTAATTAAAAATGCAATGCTCCTTCACGACGTGTTGGAGGAACACTTATGTTGGGACATTTATTATGAAACTTGTCAAGAAATAATAATTACATTCATTATTAAATATTTCATATAAATATTATATTCCGTGATACATAACGTATGATGAATACGAAAATATAAAGAAATATCGGCGACCCATTTTAAAACAGCTCGGGAAATAAGGGTTCGCTGAAAAATTCACAAAGAGGTCACAAAAAGATAATAATCAACAACACAAGTCACTTTCAAGCTACATGTATAATCCAAAGTCAATAAAGCTTCTACACGTTAATCTAGTCAAAATATGAAAATATTTGCGTTATCCGCTGAAATAATAAAGAGATTCATCTCCGCTCACTCGCTGCTAAAGTAATGCTGTTAAAATAATGCTAAATTCCATTCACAATCATCATAAATAATATTCGAATACTGCAAACAATTTCAAAATTATGACTGATAAGATAACACTTAGACTTTAATCCGATCACATAAACGTGACAATTTGTGATAGCAAATAAAAGAAAGACGATCACTCTCCGAGACATTCTAAAAAGATTAATCATTTTATCTTTTTAAGAAAATATTAAAAAACATTTATCGCTTTAAAACGCAATAAAATATTATAAATAAATCCTAAATTGAATAAAGTGATTTTGTGGACTACGTGCGATTCTTTGTTCGAGACTGCCTGTACAATCTTGAGGAGATAAAGCTGCGTAATTGTCAAGACAAAATGCGACGTGCACGCCGTTGTATAAATCGATGATTACGCGCGTCATGTGAGACTTAATCGAACGCGCTATATTTTTTATCCGTCTCGTTATCGCCGGCCAACGTTTCATTACCTCATCCAGAACAGAAGACATAAAGAGACACGAGGATGAATAGCATTTTCGTAACTCCATCGAGCCCGCGTGACGCATGATTGGCTGAATCAGTTAATAGAGATGAATTCGTTTTATCAACAGCACATACGAGACGAGGAGGAGGGAGGCGGGATTAACCGCACTGAGGCTGAATCAAGCGTATTATGGGACTCGTTTTTGATTTAAATGGCTGCTACGGCATTAATTCTATAACGTCGCTCTACGTGATTCCGCTCGTTGAAATATCGACGTGGAAATACGCGGAAATGTACACGTCATTACACAAATTGTCGTCAATAAAGAGCAACGTGACTTCGTCGTAAAGAAAGGTAGATCGTTGAAAAAAAAATTTCTCGTATGTCAAGATTTTACTTTCGCAAATAAAATTAGCATTACACATCTCCGGTGCCGTAAATACGATTTTATAATGTCGCAATTTACGTCGGCCGATCGTGTAAGGCGCGGTTGAATATAATCACGTAATTCAGACTGGCAGATTCACCGTCGTTGGCATAAAGTTTCAACGGTTTCAGAGTTTCGAGATATCGTATTCGATTCATTTATTGCATTCTCGTGGAACTGCGACACACAATACGGATCACTTTTCCGCGATAACGTCGTAAAATCGGATCGTTCGGGTGAACAAAGAGTCTGTTCATCTCGCTTTCATGAAGTCCCATAGTGAACGATCCGCCGTTAAATCGCGTCAAGATCGAAGGAGAATTCTATTCGAAAAGACATTCCTACCACGGGTTAAGATTACATTAGGATTATGCAAGAATCTTCTCTTCAATAACATAAGATCCGAAGCGATATTGAGAGGTATAAGTAGAGATGATAGAAGAAAAAAATTAGAAACTTTGAGTAAAAAATTCAATAAGAAACAGTTTTTTACTTCGATCCTGAATGTTTTTTACACGGATATGTATTTTCTCTCAACATTTAATGTCATATTATTGTTTGTAGAAATCCGTTTTTATCTTCATTCAAAAAATGTAATGATGGCTAAACAATAAAAAATGTAATACAATGATTAAGAATGTACAAGACATTTCTCGAAACATTAAGAAAATTATGAAAAATTACAAATTGTTTTATATTGCATTTGAAAGTAATTGAAAAAATTTGGCGGTAATTTTCTATCTGAATAAAAAATTATTTCAATAACAAGTAGACATGTGCTCTAATGAAAATATAATTAATAATGAAATAATGAAATAAGAAATAATAAAAAAATCTGAATTTAATTTTTAATAACAAATAGATTAAATAAACTATAAAAATATATTATTAAATAAACATATAATCTTATTCACATAACTTTCATATGTATATAGTTTATTTGTTAATATTGAATACATTTCCAATTTTATTTTCTTTGCAGGGACTTAAATAGCGATAGCTAAAGATATATTTAGAATACTTAGATCATTGTCAGAAGTGAAAACTGAATTCAAAGCTCGTTGTTTGAACATATCTATTTTGTATTTATTTAATCACTATAAATTGATGAATTAACATAAAAAAATACATTAAGATATATAAAAATCTTTCTATTTATTATTTATTTATTAACGAACAAGCGTTATCAACTCAGTACAAGTAACAATGCAAGAACATCTCGAATTATAAATATAAAAAAATATTAAATAACGTAATGTCATACGTTTTAATAATAAATAACAAAAAAAATAAATTCTATATCTTTATTTCAATATTTTGGTAAAAAAAACACTTTTTCTGTAAGAAAACTGTTTTTTACTAAATCTTTTACTCTGAAGAGAAAAATATCTGTTTTTTTATCTCTAAGTATAAACATAGCTAACGAATGATCACCTAAGATCGAAGCAGCTCCAAATTATCTGCGTCCAAAATAGTGAAATTTATTATGAAATCTTTTTTATTATTAAAAGTCGAAGTTTATAAAAAATAAATAAAAATGTTGCTCATTAATACATAAAAAGATGCAGCATTAAATTAACAGAAAGGAGAATTATAACTGATATTTTGTATCCGATACATCATACAATATGACAGACAGTATCTGAATATAATTATTGCAAAACATCGCGATCAACGAAATGTTCCGATAACAACGATACGAAATGCAATTCCGCAAACTTCGCCTGTGTGAACATGAAGATATAGAATTGTATCGACTTGCTGCTATCGCTATCGCGATTTTTAAATAATATCAACTTATACGGCAAAAAAGTATGCTAAAAATACGATAAAAAGTATAGAACAGATCTCGACGCAGATTCAATATTCTCGGAGTGAAACCTCGCATTACGGTGATGTCCATAAAACTAAATGTTACTCGAAAAGAAAGCTACGGGAATACGCTTTGCGTGTCTTCGCTCAATTCCGCGTCGACTATCCAATTTCGTCCGACCGAGTTTCGCCACGTAAACGCGAATTCACCGAAGGATTTCACGTGCAACGCGTAACACAGTATCCCTCGCAGACTCGTCTCTCGTTTATTTATTAAGGCAATCTTTATTTGGGATTTCCCGAAGCGTAGAATACATATGGATCCTTTTAAGGAAATTGATTAGGGAAGACAGCGGAAGAAGGAAACCCATAAAAGGCCGTAACCAGAGGCTGATATTGGCCAAGTGAATTTGTATTTTCAACAATGTGTTTCGTTATTAACACTGTGTATATTACTTTGTAATTGCATCGCACGAATGCACAGGCGGGCAGCCACGTGCGGTGCACGTGTAACTCAAAGAAACAAACTTACAATGAAAGTAAGAGCTAGATAGGCGGAGAAAATTGCGCGTTTTCTCGCCCACTGAGGATGCTAAAATACGCTTCGGAACGCGCGCACCGATATTTGATTCGCGAATACCGTACTGCCGATTTTCTTTTCGGCGAATTCTTCGCGCGCACGTGCTTATATAACCTTCCGGTTATTTAAATTGATACGGAGCCGTTGCAATGTGGAACGGCGTGCATGAGGCCTCGCAGCATCGTCGAGCCTCGTCTTGTTCTCGTCTCGTTTTCGTCCGCGGCACGATACGGCCGACACAGATATACGATCAATAAAAACAGATAGCGGATGAAACAACGTCAAACGTCCACGTCGTAAAACTGATTACGACGGATCCGTACGATTACTTGGCCGATAAATCGTCTTAGGTTTCCGGAAAACCTTTACGACTCGTTTCTACCAAGGCAGAATTAACTTTAATCTCAAGTTAATGTATTTTTCACACAAAGAAAAATATCAATTCTATTACACAAGAAAAGCGTTTATTCGTTTTACTTTTTTTTCTTTTCACAAGTAACGATTATCTTAAACAAAGAATATTTTCTTAATAATTGTCTTGAGGTGTAAAAAATTTTATACACATCAAAAATTTATTATCATGAAAAAAGAATTTATACTCTTTCGAAAAATATTAAAATTGTATCAAGGAAAGTCAAAACAATAAGCAAATTGAATTTTTGTTTCCATTTAATACTCTTGATTAAAATAATAAATTATTAGGATTCAGAATATATTTTAAATGCTTAGAATTTATTATTTGAAATTTGATGCTTACAATGAATTTATGATAAATTTGCGGATATATGAACTTACGAAATGTTTAAAATAAATAATATTTACTTAATTCAAATAAGTATATATTTTTCTGTGTGTACACAAAAATTTATTTTAAATAAATATTACTCGTTTCAAGTAAATGATAAGTGCATTTAAGATTATTATTAAAAATATATTCTTTGTAAAAATAGCCGTTATTTAAAAGAAGAAAACTAAAAATTGAGTAATCTTCTTTTAGCAATTTTTGTGTGTGTACTTTTTTCTCTGATTTTCAGAACTAGAAAGGGCATAGAAAATAATCTCTCGAACCGAGATTAAAAGTAATCTATATTATTAGAAATGGAAAAAATGTGGACTAGTCCGAGATAAGTGAACTTTATCACCGATAAGTTACGATACCCAAACGTAATAAGAATGCAGAATATTCAAAATGATGTTTCCTTCATAAGGAATCTAACGTCGGTAGTAACGAAATGNTTTTTCTCTATCTACATATTAGGCTTTTCATTTTTCATACTTTTAAAGGTGTATCGTGCATAGGTAAAGTTTTGATAGTATATGGTAAAAACTGTGACTCTCTCTTTTCATACAACCTGGTTGGACTTTGACGGTTTGAGCGGTGCGCAATCCCCTAAATTTATAATCTTATGAAGTCTGTAACACTTTGTTCATATATATATATATATATATATATATATATATATGTGTGTGTGTGTAGACAATTCAGATAATGCAAATTATTATAAATTGGACAATATAATACAGAAAAAATAATTAAATTATAAGATTGTTAATATATCTAACTTTAAAATTTAAGTATAAATTTTAAGTATTTATAGATAAAATAAAAATATATAATATTAATATATCTCACTTTAAAGTTCAAGTACAAATTTTAAATACTTATAAGATGAAAATACATAATAAAAATGGAAAAAGCAATATAATTTTCACTATTTTTAATTAAATCTAAATCTGATCTAAATATATGTGACGTAGATTACTCATATTTTATGCGTAAATGCTCAACCTTAGTGGCAAGTAATGTGCACGAGATAATAAAAATATCCAGTACACAATTTAATTAAGTGCAGAAAAAATGTGCAATTCAATATTCGCGTAATAAACTGACACGGCACTAATTGCGTCACGGTCCGATTTCTACCCTGAAGCTATCGACGATTATGTCACGCAATAAAAAAGAAGAGGGAAGTGCGTCGGCACGGATGCGCAGATCGAAAAATACGTGGCGAAATAAAAAAACAATCCTTAAGGAGACGGTATATTAGCGCAAATGAGCTCCTCGCCGCTCCTTTCGACGTTGCAATTATCACAGAAAAAACACGAGAGCCATCGTAATTAAGCGTTTTAAATTCGCTTTCGTAATTAACTAGACGCTATGTAAAAACGATGCGAGAGATGATAAATCAACGAGCACGATGAGAAGAAAGATATTTCAACAGAAATCAAGATGCGAGCGTATTTACTTGCTATTCGATCGACGGAGGAGGGAGAGGAGATAATACGAACTGCAATGTATTTGTTCGTTACTTTGACGTTTTACCTTCAAATTTCGACGATTGCGTCAATAGAGAAACGCGCGGGCGCAATTTGCATCAATACCATGCTCCGTTTTCCAGAGTGACTCGATACGTTTTCAATATATTGAGAAAAAAATTCTAGAAAAAGTAAAGTATTTAGCTCGATATGTTCAGACAAACATTGAGTTGATTCAATATTTAATTGTACAAAAAAGGTATAGTTCAATCATGTTAACCATTTTAACATTTTTTAATAAAAAATTAACTACTTTCTATCAAAAAATATTGCCAATCAAACTTTTTTACAACAACTTAAATAGAAGAAGGGTCATATTAGCAAGGTCTTGGTGTTGAGGTAATATTTCATATGATTTTACATAAAAACAATTAACTATCATCTGTATGAGAAGCATTGCTATAAATATCATTAAAAATGTGATATTATTAAAATTGAAGAAAAAAAAAGATAAAACATGAATAAGGCAAAGATCATTAAGAATGTATAAAACATTTCTCAAAGCATTAAGAAAATAATGAAAAAATTACAGATCGTTTTATGTTGCATTTGAAAGTAATAGAAAAACTTTGGCGGTACGATTTTCTATCTAAATAAAAAGTTATTTCAATTAGAAGTAGAAAGGGGTTCTAATAAAAATATGATTAATAATGAAGTAAGAAATAATGAAAAAAAACTGAATGTTTTTATTTAAGTACTTTAAATATTCAAGATGATTTATGTAAAGTTTCATTGCGATGCGGAGGTCAGTTCTGTAAAATAAATAAAATTTATTTGTTCATTTACAAAATAACTATACAGTCAATCACAATTAAACTTTGTATAAATCATCTTGAATATTTAAAGTATATACAAAAAAAATTGAGATTTTTCTTAACGTTGTAAAAAGTGATTTAATTTTCAATAACTATAAAAATATGTTATTAAATAAAAATATAATCTAATTTGCACAAGTTTCATATGTAAATAGTTTATTTAAAGTGTTAATATTAACACATTTCCAAATTATTTACTTTGCAGGAAGGATGTATGTTCGATACATCCTTAAATGAAATTTACAAAATCAAAGAATTATAAAGACTTTTTTCTAAGCTATTTAATATATCTTTAGTAATGTCTCTGCGGATTGGCATAACTGGCAATGTCGATCTTCTGCCACTGTTGTGCAAATAATTTTTAAAATTTCGAAAGATTTGAACCCCTCCCTCCCCTCTTTCTGGGTACGCCCATGAATCGGCAGCGTTGTCGCGCCAATTATTTGCATTTTTATCACATCGAGCATTGTACCGTCAACGAGATCGTAAAGCGCGATATTGCTAAATTATCGCCGTTCATGCTTCCTGCAATTCTGCGAAGTGCATGAAAGTTGCCACTGGCGCGCGTAAAAAAACAGCCACGCGTAATTACAGTGTACAAAAATTAAAAAAAAAAAAAAAATAAAGATAACGCCAACCGCAATTATCAAGGATATATTTTCGCGGGATACAGACAGTTCTCGCGCCGTGGAAAAACCACCATTGTTTTCGACGCCCGTTTCTCTCGTGGCGTGAAATCGCCAGAAATGAAAAGGAAGAACATGAGTGCGCACGACGCGCGTCGTCACACGTGTTGCGGGTTGGTCCGGACGATTCCGCGTAGCATCAGACGAGGGTGCTCTCTCGTCTTTCAGACGCGTGATTTCGAGAAGGAACGACGGGTAGTTGAGGGGGGACGAGAGGCAGAAGAAGGAAGAGAGAGAGAGAGAGAGAGAGAGAGGGAGGGGAGAGGGAGAGAGAAAGAGCGGAAGAAGACCATTGTGGCTAAGCTGGGGTGACTACGACGGCTCGCTCGGACGAACCAATTTCGCGACGAGCTTCAATTTACCAGCCAGACAGCGAGCCTGGCACGATACTCTCGCTTTCTCTTTCTCTCTCTTTCTCTCTCGCTCTGATCCGGCGTACACGCGACGTGTACGCGAGAATGAACGTACAACGTGGGTACTCACCTGCGCGACCGAGCGTCGGCAGAACGGCGAGGGTCGCCACGATGAGATAGCAGAAAACGTGCTCGGTGCTCCGCATTTTCCCTCGGCTCTCTCCCAAGAGTCGTCGTCTCTGCCTTCCTGTGCCGTGAAGCCGCGCGCGCGACCCGCGATCACATAATAATAAACGTACGCGTCGGTTATTCAAAGGCCGCCCGCTACGCACGCTCGCGCGTCTCGCCTTCTCTGTCGCTCTCTCGCGGCCGTCGCCGTCGTGT
>QKQZ01053901.1:0-13266 GCA_003595255.1 Solenopsis fugax | reverse complement strand
CGATGACGAAGACGACGACGACGACGAGCCGGAATCTCGCACGTCCACGTATGGGCTACGAGAGCGAGGCTGCGGCCCCATCGGGGCAGACCTTTGATATCCGACGACTTAGTCCGGCGGCACCGACATTACCGTAATCCTCGAGGGAGTGTACTTGCACTACAGCGATACATCGCGTATCGAACATATCCGACGTAGCTCCCCGGTGTGCGTGACGCCTCCATGCTCCTCGAGTCATTTTTCCTCCCGCACGCGTGTACCATACGCGCGCGCGACTCGATTATTGCAGATCTTTTCTTTTTTCCCCGCGTACCCGCATCAACGAGCCTCGAGCCTCGTCAAGTACGTCAAGTCTACGTATCGCGGGTCGGGGATTCGCCTAGATGGATACTAGTTGCGTAGGGATGTAACGCAAAAAAAATTTGAAAAAAGAGGCAATATATGACAAGACTGTCTCAAAACCAGAAAGATCGCATGAGAGAGTCCCACACAGCACAGACCACCTAGGGACATCCATGGGACGTTCAAGAGCACCCATACGCCCTAAGGACGTCCTTTGGATAAAATGTGCTCTGTAGGAGCGTCATTCATAATTTTTAATATTTCTGAAATGACAAGTATTAGACCCGTATTCAAAGGGCGTTTGCCATCAACAAAAGGATACAGTGAAACATCTTATCCTTGTTCAACATTGACAAACAACAAGGATAAAATAATTCACTGTGTCAACTGTGCTCTCTAAATCGGAATCAGTATGTATTTTTCACTGAAAACCAGTGAATAGTCACTGATGATCACAGTCATAAGTAACACTGCAAATCAATAAGATTTCACTGATTCAGATTTAGAGAGTGTCACTTGCTGGAAAATGTTTATAAGTGTATTCTGAATACTGGCATTAATCTCTAATATTTCTTATATAAATACCTCTTCGCCCTTTTCAAGAAACTTAAAAACTTGTACTCTCAAGATATTAATTTTCTGAGCCTCTGCAACAAATGGGTAATACTTTTTTTTTTCGACTCGAGCTTTGAACTGTAAGAGGATGTTCATTGGTTCTGAGGCATCTTGTGTACGTTCTCGTCGACAATCATGCGCCGGGGTCGATCCCGATCTCGAAGAAACGGTTCCGTATAGTACGAAGCCAAAGTTAACACGGGCGTCGGTGTATATACTCGCTATGCACCGATCAAACTCGCAACTCTTGCGACCGAGCCGAGCCGGGAGGAGGTCCGATCTCCTCTCTCGCGCCAACTTAGAGCGGGGATGTTACAGATCGGCCGATCTCCCCTTTGTCTTTTTCTCCGGATTCAGAATAGTCTACGTATTTATTCGGACAGCAGTTTGCTCACCACATCTCAGTATGGAGAGATGATCGAGTAGCGTGCCTGGTTCTACACGTTCGTGTTCCAAAGTCACTCTGAGAGAGACTCGCTCGGTTATCCCCGAGGACACACTGCGCGACGTCTCTTAAAGTAACTTTGGGAAGAGGGGAAGAGGGGTGACTGCGTATAAGCTACGGAACGTGGCCGGTCGCCTTCTGCCTTGCCGTTGGTCGGGTGGAAAAGCGATCTCCAGCCAAGTCCGATTTCTGTAGACCTGCTCAAGCTCCGAGTCTGCAAGTTTGACTGGCACATAACAATGAGTATTACCATGTACATACCGACAAAAAATCGGGTTAAGATATACAAAAAAAAGAATAGGAATATTCACACTCCGTCTCATCTATTTACATTTACTTCCGCCGTTCGCTTGATACCTTCGGAAGCAGCTTTAACTTTGGCTTTGATCGAAAGTTTTATGAACGATAATTGCAAAAGTGGCGAAAGGATGGCAAATCTTTCCCCTGTGTTTAAGGAAATTGGGATAAGAGACTGACCGAGAAGAAAGAAGAAAAACGACAAAATCGCGTCAATAGATTCATTGCGAATATGTTTCTATAGTATTTATATTTTAAATGACGAATGTCATTTGTATGTAAAATAAAAAAATTGGAAAACTTTCTTCTTCTCAGTTCAAGTTCCAAACTACAAACGATACAATCGTTTTCGACGGACAAAAACTCAGCCTAGTCCGAGAGAGCCAGCCAGAAAGGGTGAATTCTCAGTCACAATTCAAGGAGATGTTCACACGTGTTCTGACGTTTATTAAAAAATAAGAACTTGCAAAAACACACCTGTAAGTGAGTCACGTACAAAAAAAGAAACGTACAAAAACAGGACCTCATCTCGTTATTAACGCGAGAAGGGTACACGTAGCAGGCTTATCGGAAACCGATATTATTTCCCGGTGTTCTCTCTTGTTTTAATACATATAGAGGGAGAACTAGTATCCCACGTCCGTGTATGCATGATGAAGCGACTTATTCGCGCTATATGCTAGCTCGTGCGCGACCATCTCATCCGCGGTGCCAATTGGTCTGAAAACATCAGTCATACAACGAACGATTTCACTTGGTGTGTTCGTCTGATCTCGCTACGGCGGCCCTTAATTCTTTATAAAAGTGTAGAGATAGAGGAGAATCTCAGGAATCGAAATCCGTTATAATCCCGGGGCTTCAGTTTCCGATGTGTCGAAACCTGAATCTTATGAAACTATAACGCGTTGCAATCCCTGATTTCGGATACTGAGATCGAAACAAGCGATTACGGAATAGAGGAGAAAAGAGAGAAGCAGATTCGTCAAGGGCGTAAAGAGACGCCTAGAGTTATGATTGTCTTAAAAACGAAAGGGATCAACAGCAACGTATTAATTCGAGTAGATCGCTTAATATTCAAGTAGGATGGTGGTTCGCGAAGTAACACTCACATAGTTCGTGTAAAGATTCTTCGAAGAACTTTATGAAAAGTCATAATTCTCCTTGTACTTTCAAACTGATTAAGATAATTAAGAAGATCTGAAGGAAACGACTGAATTTAAAAACTTTTTCATTCTATCGACTCAAAGCGACACGTAAGAGGTGCGAAGGATATTGCGCGGAATAAAAGATATTACAAAACCATCAGATAATTCTTTCAGATAAGCCAGAAAAAACATACAATTTATTTTGAATTTAATACATAAAAACTGCAGAAAGATTTTAGACTAAAAAAAATCGAGTTAAAAATGTCTCGAGCAATTATTTAATAATAAAAAATTCGATTCTCTCTCAATTTCAAGTTTAATTTAAATAATAGATTTGACATTCAAAAACAAGAAAGCATGAAATAATAATCGCTTATAAAATACAATTTTCACTAACTCCAATGTTGCCACGAGATTCGTGTGATTGGCATATCTGATAATTCCGCAACATTTTATATTTATATACATATGCGAATGTTAAAATCTTTTTCGTCATCGGGCGTGCATCGCGCAACAAATTTAAATTTCCCACTGACGTTCTTTCACTCGAGAGAATCGTGAAATTCGGAAACAATCAGCAATACAATGCACGATTGCATTCCCGATGAACGTGAAAAAAACATTACGTTGCATTATATTACATGCGTATCTCGCCCTTATTTTTCCCACCCTACTGAGTAAAATGAAAGACAAGTGAGGCTTCGAGAGGAGTTTGCATAACAGAATTGAGCGGAAAAAATAGTTATCGAGACGGGAACTGTGCACACTTGAACGTGAAATAATCCTCGACTGATGTCGTGGAGAGACATTACTTTCAATGTGACGATATAGTGCAACGTCTATATGGATCAGGATAGATTATAATCTAAATGATTATTTACATGTACAATCAAGGTTTTACGAATAATTTGCTCAATTAATTTTATCGTGACTCTAAATGTAAACGAACTCTTGATTCTAATTAATCTACATTGTTATACATGACTATCGGATGATTTGTTCATATATACGATTAAAACCCGAATATCGCTTTAAAAAATTTGCATTGTAGAGATTGCACTGCATCGCAATTAAATAAAAATACAGGAAGGTAAAAGCAGTTCGAGTCGCTCGATGGAGAAAACACCGCAGAACTCTACCTATCGACAATCAGACTTGTAAAGGGTGGCACAAGGGTAGCAAAGAGAGAGAGACAGAACAACACGAGCGAACACGCCGCGCGCATTTTGGATCGGGGTNTTTTTTTTTTTTATTGAGCCACTGCGAAGCGGAAACGCGCGCGCGACGCGCAGGAAGCCAGCGAAGGAAGCGCGCGTCCGATCGTACGCGATCAAGATTTTCGACAAGGGAAGGGTTGGGGGTGGTTGCGTGGATCGTTGTTGCTGGCGAAGGGTACGCCGCGAGAGAAAGAGCGGTCGGTGTGATGTAATTAAAGAAACACGCAGTACACGTCGTTTTTTTTTTCTTGTGAATTTCACAAATACATGTTATTACATTTCTCTTATATCCAGCATCATTATTAGCAATATATCGTGGTTATAATTTATATAATTTTTAAGAAAAAAAAAAGAAACACGGTTGGTACTCGGCAAAAAACAAAAAGCGTAGACGGGAGAATAGAGAAAAAAAAAGCTTACAGCAAGTTTCTACGCTCGAACAAAATGGGAGTGCGATTATTATTACAGACTACAGCACGTCTCTTTACGTCAGAGTTAATCCTACGTTAATAAAAAGATTACGTTACTATACGCTAATAATAAGGATAATATTCCGCCACTTGGTTTCCATACAGAATCGGCGCATCCTACCGGGTCTAAGTCCAATTATAATTCCTTTTTTTCTTTGCGAAGGAAACAGCGTTATGAAAACAGGTTTATTAAACGGTCAGACCCGCACACTACCCCTCTATTTGGGGAAAGATTTCGGCGAACGCTTCTTTTTTTTTATGTCCCTTATTAAGCACGGTCTACGTTTTCTCCATACACTTTACGAATACGCTAAAATCGTAAAGCTCCTCAATTTACATCTTGGCAGACGAGGTCTGCTCTATACTTTAAAATAAAAAAATATTGTAAAACTTGAAAATTCAAGTTAGAATTTCTCATTTGGAAACTACTAATTTCCACTAATATCCATGTAAGAAATAGCGTTGCGATGGGAAATAAAATATGAGAAAAAATGCAATAAAAATGTGAGTTCTAATCGAGATAGGCCGAGATAGTTAATCGACGAAATGATTTCTGAGCAAAATCACAACGCGTCATCATCTGTAGTATCAGCTCGTCCTTCATTTTCTGCAGCATATGTCCTGACACGTATGATCACGTTCCACGGATGAAAATTTCTTTGTCATATACATGTGCTTGTACATGCAGCACATCATCTTTAATGTACTATTTTATAGAGATTTGAATTAGAGGTTTTTACGATTTCAGCTTGTATGCGAAGGTGCATTGACAAGGCACAAACCGGGCTAAGCGTGTACAAGCGCACGTGCGTAGATAAAGCGATCTTCAAGGGACCAACAACCGCGAGTACCGCTCTCGGACATCGTCACGAATACTCCCGACGATGGGTCTCGCATCCGTTTGTACGCACTGAACAAGATTGGCGAACATATAGTTCCTCGAATCTAATCTATCTGCTTCTTGTACCGGTTATCTCTAACGCGCGACGACGCAGTCGCGTGGGAGGAATTCGACGATCGACAATAGCATATCACGAGTATTCTGTCAAATGTGTAGAATTACAGTGATGATTACGCAGTGCTTGCGCCACAAAAGCGATTGTTACCTCGTCCAGCGGTTCCCGCGGGAAGGTGCGTAACGCGCGCGTAATCAAGAAATCTATCAGTTGTTTGCGCAATGGAGGAGTGGGTGGGCGGTCATCGTCACAGAAAACCCGAAAACGATTGGCAATTCAACCGCTGCAAGACACGGCCCCATCGGAACGCTCATCAATCTTATTTTTTTTTTACAAATTGATGACATTACAATTGACATTTTTTTTTACAAATTGCAAGAATTGTATTTGAGCCGCGAATCTGTTTCTCAAGTAACAGACTTTGATAAAAGCAACATTTTCCAATAGAAGATCGAGAAGTGACCGTGGTGAGGCCGTATCTCACTTAACACGAAGATACTTGACTTTATACAAATGTATGACGAAGGGAGGGGTGCGAATGTGGTCAAAGAGGCAACAAGAGATACGAGAGGATCGATAAGCGGGGAGTCTCGGGGGAAGATACGAAAGGATTCGTCGGATGGGGAGCGATAATAATTCCCATAATTTTTGCGTGTCTCTGCTATTCTCGGCTGGCTATATTTGCTTTGCTCTATCTTTGTCTCGGGAGGTTCATTGTTTTTCCGTCTAAATGGATCGCATTGCGGGTAGAGCACTTGTTTCTCATAGAGCGGGCGGCAGATCTTCACGCGTGCAGTTCGCAAGACGGCCAAGAGTATCTCGGTTCCGAGGCTTCCTGCTAGCGACAGACAGACCCGACGGACCGACGACCGACAGAGACCGATCCGAGCCCGACGCGACGATTTAGTATGGTGCGAACCGGCGCGACGGCGATGGCCCTCGTAATCCCGGTCTGGTAACCAAAATTATGTCACGTCAGTCACGAGATCGGTGGATGCGGATCAAAGCACAGATATAGATTGTAAATGTTAAAAAGGTAATATTATCTGCGTGGAACGAGAAAACAGAAGACAGAGAAATGTAGAGTAAGTAAGAGCACGTACGTAGAGTGAAATATCGTAAATAGTGACAGGAAGAAAAAGAATTTAAAAAAAAAAACAATAATAATAAAGAAAGAAAAGGGGAGCGAATATACAACTCGGAAAATACCTCGTTTTTCTCGCTAAACCTTATTACTGATTCTTTCGTTTTATGGCAAGAATATTCGCGCAACTCATGTTAAAACGTTCAATTCATTATCTTTCGAGCACTCTTCTTTATGAAAGATCGAATCTTTCTCTAATATCTCACTCTAATGGAACAAAGTGAAGCATTCCCAGCAGAGTATGTTTTCCGATCATTGTTGCTAAATAATTCAAACATCTTTCGTGATTCGCATGGGACAGAATAATGGTGCATTCCAAGATGCATTGACAATATCGAAAACCTATCGTTCACTTTTCATGTGCTTTAGATTTTCAATACTGTTTAGGAAGATACCCTATGATAGAATAAAAACGAATATCGATGATTTTTTTGAAGTAGAAACAAAAAGATGTTGTCTTGGCACGATCATGATCATAAAGAAGAGGGCGACTTAGATATTGTTACTAAATCTCGCGATTCATAAGGATTTCAATTCAGGCGTGATAATTATGACCCAGTGGCACTTCACTCTACTTACCTACGCTCTTCAAACGAATCTCGGCTGAAGTCCTCGTACATGCCTCTACTATAACAGCGGTATAATAAATAATCGAATCTACCAATGAGATCAGATCAACATATACCATATACTGGCTCCCTTGTGTCCAAGGCTTAACTTTGTGAATTAGTCCCTGTATATACATAAGATTCACGTGCAAGATTCGCGTGCCTCGCCTAATATGACTGTCGACTTGGGGATCAGGACGGAATGTTTCGTGCCTATTACGCCTCGAGAGCTCAAGATAAAATGCTGTAGTGGACTGGGGTATAATGCGCAGGTCATTGAATTATAAAATTTGCCGTAAAAGTTCCTATCTTTCTATTACATTGGACGTACAAACATGTGTGTATACACGCACGTGCGCGCATAGGCGTACGCGTGTGTACGTGAGTGTATATGTGAAAGAAAAATTTTGATTTTCCGTTGCAATGAACTCGACAAACCTTCGATGCAGTAATCGTTCGCAGACTCGAGCGCAGAAACACATTGGACGATTAACAACTACAAAAACCTACGACAGTGGAGTGCAAATAACTATCTGTACTAATTCGCTATCTGTACAACTTGATCGTGGCAGGATGAGGAGAGTGTAGGATGTAGCTAAGTCATATGAGGCAGGCAGCGGTAGACTGGATTTTTAACCCATGCGACTTGTCAATATTACAGCTTTTCGCAAAAAAACCCAACAAGAATATTATCATAAAAAATAAGAGCCATTTGCAGCCCAGGCTGGGGAGAGTATGGGGTAATGAGGTGGTAACGTGCAACAACAAATTCAAAGTATTTAGAAAAACTGAGAAATTCAATCAATTCTGTTTTCTATTTGAACGTTTTGCGAATGGATTTACATACATGAAAAGCTTTGAACCTCGTGAGTAGAAGTCAACTTCAAGAACTATGGATTGCAATTTCGAAAAATTCGAGAACGAACTCCAAATTTCTTCGCGACTTTTATTTTCTTCACGAAATTCCGATTCGACCGAATATAAAATTTAATTTACAATTTAATGAGATAATTTTCTTGTATTCGCACCATGAATTTTAAACATATCTAAATCAAGTACCTGTGCTGATATAATTTCAAGTAAAAATTTTGCAATTTGAACTGGCTATCTAATGCAACAGGCAAAATTACATAATAATGGGAAAAAAAGCAACTGTCGCATTTAAACTATTTAAAACAAGAAATTAAATTTTGTATTATAGCTGCAAAATATGTACCGTACAAGGAAAAAATATACATTTTAGCGATACTGAAGAAAAAAAGAAAAAAAAAGAAAGAAAAATGTACTAGATTACGCTTAATTTCGAGATACTTTTAATGTTACCAATATAACATTTATGTAAATTTGTTACGCCACTATTTTGATCAAAGAGACAGTACACGATTTTAATTAATGAAAGAAACAGCGTTTGCGCATCGGAAAATTGAATTAAATTATATCTCGCGAATCGAATCGAATCGATGTTATAAGTTTATGTTCGTAAGTCTGGCTTGAAAAGATTAAGGGAGAGATGTCAATGTAAACTTACTGGTCCAATTCGTCTGGAGAGCTGGTTTCTACTTACGACATGTTTCAAAGACAATCGATTCGATGCGTCATTCCAAAATCGCGCCAGCCCTTTGTCTTTTTTTCTTTCTTTTCTCTATCTACAGCGTACGAGAGTTTCGTTTAAAATTGCAGAGCGCATCCTGGCTCGCGGATCAGTAGTGCGTTCAAGAAATTCTAATTCGCATTCCTTAGGTACGTTTCTTCATCCCAGGCCTCCGCGCCACTCCCGGCTGAGTGATGTACGTAATAGGGAGCGCTTGAAACACAAAGGATTCAGTGAGAGACATACAGGCCAATTTCGCAGTTAATGCCATGGAACAAGAGAGTCTATGAACTAGGACATCCCTAGAAGAGCAGTCGACATGTTCAAGGAACAATCAGTCGAGACCCGGAAAAAGATTCGAACACCATGGGACGCAGACGACGTATAAGGCGGCCTGCTTATTGTATTTCTGACGCGGTTTGTTGTTGCAGCGACAAGAACGAGGCGTGTCTACTCGCTAACAAAATGAGTCAAAGACTTACTCTTGTACGACTTGAACGCTGACCCGGGACTGTCTCTCTAGGGTTGCCCGCGTTCATGGACAAAGATGGTACGCCTGAGGTGCACTGAAATTTAGAATGTACAGAAACGTCCAAGCGTCATATAATTAACATTTCACTACGACGGAGTCTGCACTCATGTGGGCATCGGGTCGACACTGGTACGTGTGTATAAAAGTATTAAAAGTCTTAAAATCTCAAGTATACGAGAAAAGTAATATTTGCATAGATGATAACGATCATGCGTTGTGCCGCGCGATAACATTGTCAGAGAAGAGAAGTTCAGTTTAACATACGACGATAGAAAAGTAAGAAGACAGAAGGAAGAGATAAAGGGAAATAGAGAGAGAATAGCGGTACATTTAACGAAAACACGTCGAAAAGGACAGGTTTATAATGAAGTAGACTTGAAGTGAACATTGTAAATTTCGCGATATTACTTATCCATAACTCAACGTTCGCTATTTTGTGGGAATAAAAAAAAATAAGGAAAGATACTATAAGGAGATACAAGCTAAAATCTATATGATAAGAGAAAGAAAATGTGCAACAGACTAGAAAAAATGTCGACGAATCACCGAAACCCCAATTCGCATGAGCTGTTAATCCAGCCTGGAACGTTCACAATGTTAAGTCGGACGAATGGGCAGTCGGTACGCCGGGTACCTACTCACCTGAACCGGCCGTTGTTGCCACTCGGAGGGGGTGATCGGCGACTGAACATGCCATACTCGTTACCGCGGGAGAAGCCAGTGTCACGCATGGATCCCATACCTAGAGGAGGCATAGGAGGCATTGGGTCTCGTCTTGGTGGTAGAGATGGCATTGTCATTGGTGGAAAGTCTAGCCCGCACATGGTACTTCCCATGTCACTGGGCCCTGTCATACCCGTAAACCGCCTCTCGTAGAGGTCCCTGGTGTCCTCGAAACCGCGCCTGTCGTAGTAGCTTTCATAATCCTGTTAATAGTCGAAAACGAAGAAATTAATACAAGAAAAAGTTTTCTATATACGATCATTCATGCTATCGATTAACGCGAGAGCTATCGATGACATGGATGATGCTAATATATGTAAAACATTGACGGGAAGACGAACTTACCCCAAAGCGGCCACCACCCATGAGCCGGTCCCGTAGGAACGGTGGTGGCGGCGGTGGAGGATATGGATCACGTCCGAACATTCGGTCCCTGTAGCCGTTCCTGTCTGGTCCACCTCCCATTCCTCCCTTGGGGCACTCCTTCGACCAGTGTCCGCCTCGTCCGCATCGGTAGCATTGTTCTGGATCACCCATTCCTGGCCTCTGTCGCACTCGACTAGTAGAGATCTGGACCTTCATCGGTTGTCCGTCCACGATCTGTCCATTCAGCTCCTTGATGGCGTCGTTCACGTCGCCAGTCGCTTCAAGATGAACGAAACCGTAGTTTCTCACGATGTCGCATTCGACGACGGTGCCGTACTTCGCGAACAGTTCGCGCACTTGCGGCGCCTTAGTGTTATCTGTGAGATTGCCCACAAATATCTTCGTCGTGGGAGTGTTGGGTCCCTTACGACTCTTCGCAGCCTCGCATTTTATCGGCTGTCCATGAACCATGTGTCCATTCAGATTCTGTATCGCGTTTCGTCCTGCCTCCTCGTTCTCCATATGCTGTGCAAATAAAATGTTGATTCATTATTATCGATATTGATAATCATGTCAATGTCCGATTGTACTGATCGAAATATTTGACTCAGTTGATACGGCACTTACCACGAAGCCATAATTCTTTACCACGTCGCATTCCACGACTTTTCCATACTTCTCGAACAGGGGCTTTATGTCCGCGTTCGAGGTCTTGTCGGCTAAATTACCAATGAAGATTTTAAACGTGCCAACGCTGCTAAAACCCGGCATTTTGCGGCTCGTACAAGAACCTAATATCACAAAGATACATATAAGAACAGAAATACTCCTTTTCTTCTCCTTACATGCAGCTACATAAATGTAATAAAAAATATGTTAACATATAATTAGGTTCAAAATTATTTTTCATTTTAACTATTTCCATAATACACACATTATAATAACTTTTATTTAATACAAATTTATTTCAAACTTAAAAATATTAGAATCAAAAAATGCACGTAAATTTGTTTACAGCATAACATAAATAAGTAATATTTGGATCAATAGATTACATTAAGACTTTATAATTCTGGAATTGTCTGTATTATTGCTTGAATACACAATCATACTTTTCTATTTATATCGACTTCCTTAAACAGAATTAAAAATCCTTTTAAAATAAGAAAAAATACACAAATGTGGGCAAATATAAACCAATATAAAATTTATTTTAGTTTTCAATTACAATCTAAAGTAAGATTATTTATGTGTTATAAATTATTTTAAGCATATAATTCAAATTGAAGATATCTATTAACATTTGAGTATATATAAGAAAATTATAAGGCCTTCAGTTTACGATTTTAAAATTTACAAAAGAAATAACCATATATTAGCATTCATACTTGTATATACACTGAAAAAAAAGTTAACTAAATTTAACTCGATTAATTTTTTTTCACTTCAAGCATTTATGTATTTAACTTAAATACTTGAAATATTTGAATTTCAGTTTAAGTATTTATATATTTAACTCAAATACATAAACATTTAAACTACAGAAATTTAATCAAGCTGAAAAATTTAGCCAATTTAACAACTTTTTTCCCCAGTGTAAGATACAACAAATTAAGAATTTAGTTATTTTCACATTTATTTTCTCTTATTTTTTTATTCTACATGAAAAACGAAAAAAAGAAAAGAATGATTTGAACTTGTAATACAGTCGATATCAGCATCCTCTTAAGGATGACAGTTTCGCAACGATAATTCTGAACGAACATAAAAGCGTATAACTTTGTTCAATTATCCGACTGCACCATTGTGTTTCTGATATATCTCGCAACGCTAATCCATTTAGCGTACTCCTCCCCGCCATTTTAATTCCGCCATAGTGTTTGGCCGGCGGTTGAGATGCCCGCGCTGCACAGCGCCGCAGTAGCGAGGCATCGAAGCCGGATGATACCGGCGATTGTGGATTTGATGCTACACGATCCCCGTATNCCCTCCCCGCCGTGACGAACACCCACGAATAAATTCAATTAATCTTAATTGCGCCAACTTCAATGTACATCATTACGCGAGAGTTATTCGGAGATTATGACGATCGTCGTCACAATTTCTTCAAGGTTACCCGAAACAACGAGACAAAAGGCGTTGAATTTTACGTTACTTTTCGAGACTCCGAACGATGCTCCCGATGATTCTTGCGCGACGGCGTCTCTTTCGCTCGATGGCGCGCTTACGAGACGAAGCCCCTCCCGTAACTAAATCGAAAGCGAGACATTCGGAAGCGACGCCGATAATCCGACTTCGAGGCCGACGCTTTCCTTTCCTCCATCTTGTCACGATCCCCAGGCGACTGATTTACGCATAGCACGCGCGCGGACGAACGCGTTCCCACATCTCATACAAGGTTTGATATCACGTGCGCTTCACGAAGCATTAAACCCATTTGCGATACGCATCGCTCTCTACGCGAGGACATGGAAGACGGTCGCGGCAAGCTTTCGTCAACGTGAAAGTACGTACCTGCGTCGAATGTTCCTCACGATATTGTGTACACGAATCCACCGAGATGAATCCACGTAGAAGTCGCGAGATATGCGGATCGCGTACGATTCACCGGACGAAAACGACGAATGGAGTGAATCTTAGATGACTCGCACGATACCGGAGTCGTCACTTCAAGAGAGAGCTACCTACGGCACCGGGCACATCGGAGAAACGCGACGTTAGTAATGGCGTCCCGCAACGGCTTGTGATGTCGCGTCGCTCACCCGAGGCGTCAGTGTCGCGCGTTCCGCAACCCATCGCCTGCCTGCCGGCGATG
>QKQZ01053896.1:0-13808 GCA_003595255.1 Solenopsis fugax | reverse complement strand
TATATATCGAAGGGTATTATTCCCTACAGCTTTCCGATGTCATGCATTATTTATTAGGTATCACTTCTCTTTGATTTCAGGCAAAGATTCAGAGTTGGAAATAATCATACCGTAGCTTTACAAATGCAATTGCTCCATAATTACTTATGGAAAACAATAAAATTGCTTAAGGAAGGATTGTAAGTTTATATATTTTGTGCACAATGAAAAATTATACGCATATACATATATGTATGTATGTATATGTGTACATATACCTATTAATAAAACTAATATGTTATTAAAATCTATGAAATTTTTCTAATATCTCACATTTAATGAAAAACATTTTAGAATATTTAAAGAGGCATACATATTTTCTAAACGTCTGTAATCTGAAATTTTATCTTTAATTTTTCATTAATTAATTATTAGATTATAAAAATTAAAAAATATTACTTTTCTTAATGTTAATTAAAGTAACTTAATTAAGGTAACTGTAATTAAAGTAACAGTTACCTTTTCTTGTTCTGCTCATTTAGATTTACTAATGAAAGATGATGCAAATTCTGCCTGTGCTTTAATAAGCAAAGAGTAATCGCGGCAGCAGCGTGCACCTCTTTTATCTAAATAAGATGGATGATAGATCGAGATGTGCAGAAACATCCTCGCGATCCTCATCGTCGACTAGAGCAGCGCGAAATACACGGCACTCCAGTAGACGTTACTCTACTTGCAGTATTTCACTTTCACTAACCCCGGCCTCCCACGAGCTGCTCATCTCCGCGAGATCCCCCGTCAGGACCCCCCTATGGAGGAGGCCTCCTTCGGCCCCGCAGCGGGTCACTTACGTCGTGAGGTCGTTCCACGGATAGCGCACCGCTTATGGATAGTAATGGGCCCGCGCTAGATCTGCTACCGCTATTTCGGGCCCAACCTGTCGATATTTACTTTAGGTAATCACCCGAGGTCAAAGAGGTCCAGATATTTCCCCTCTCCATCCGACACTCTTACTTTTAGATGTGGTTCCTACCTTATTTATAAGACGGATTTTCCATATATGGAAGATTATGTAAGATAGAATGTTAAATATTCAATAAATATTCCATGTATTATTACTAAAATGTTAATTATTACTAAAATATGTATATTACAAGGTATTTACATGATTGTTTATTAATATAAAATATCATAAATCTTAGATAATATTATTTTCTTAAAACGATTATTATTAATTGCCACAGAAATTGCCTGAATAAACTGTATTATTTATAATTGCAACAAGTTATATAGTATGTATCTCCTAAAATTTGACGAATAAGAAATCAGTGCGGGAGCAATGTCTTCATCTCTCCTATGATTTTCAGAAATACCGACGCCTCGCGCGAAAGGATCCATCCCATCGCTATCCGCGGTTTCGCGGTGCTTCCCCACCTTGCATCCCGAGGATTAGAGGAAAAAAAGGGGGCTCGATCTGGAGGAGGTCGAAGGATGAGCGCCGGGGCTCATCCCTGGTGGGGGCGTATCAGCACTTGGGGTGCTACCCAAGGATATATATGCCGATGAAGTTACTTCCACCATCAGTCACTGTCTTGACTTACCTCAGCACTGCGGTGTGTTTTATACGGATCGGTTGGGTGAGTCCACGACACCACTTCATCCCCCTAATGGCATCCACGATCGCGCTTTTGTCCGCCGTTCGACTCTGCGAGTTCTCGCGTCTGTCGCAGGAATTGGATCCTTTTTTTTTCTCCATTTCGACCAGTGTTCGCCCCGAGAACTGAGTTCGTTATTACATTTTTCCTCTCTAATGCATCTGTGAGCGCGTATCCCAACGTGGCACCGATAACACGCACGAATGACCCGACGAAGGTCCCGAACTTCCGTGCGCAATGCTCGGGGATCGAACGAGGAACAAAGTATTAAAACAGTGTATTAAAGCAGCACGGTCAGTGATTTCCGTTCGAGCGTATCTCGGAGTTCCATTTTCTTGTAAATATATATATTTAATACATTAACCCCTCGTGTACAGAAATGGGCGACGTAAGTTACAATAACAGGAGCAAGCGTATATGCTCAACCAAGTATCAAAGTACACAGTATTGAAATTTATAACGTGAGCAACATCATATAGAACACCAAAATTCTTTCTTTTTAGCATTTTAGCAGCACACACTAAATAATAACATATTTAAAATTTCAACAAAATATTTATATTAGACAAAAAACAGATTTTATATTTTACAAAGAAATATTATTTAATTTTTTAAGCCTTTGGTATTTATCGCTCAGTGTTGGTTTTTCATTTTCGTATTAAAATCACACACGATCAATGTAATGTATTAAATATACTAAGATTTTATTATTTTTTATTGCAGTGCCATTATATAATATAAAAAGAATATTATGATTTTTTTAACACAAGCGTTCTTAACAAAAATATTTAGTTAGCAAAATAAATTACAAACACATTTTTACTAACAAATATAACTCAAATAAAATATTTTTTCAATCTAAAAATATTTTATAAGTATTTTTAACAATGTTATGTATAATGAAGTAAAATTTGTTAACAGCAAATAACGAAATATATCTTAAATAAAATTTATTTGTGGACAGATCATAATTTAAAACTGTTGCCAACTATTAGAATTCTGACGTTCATCTCTACATATTAACTATATGTGAAACAGATCAATCGATGATTGCATTATCTTTTCAGACTCGCCCACTCCTTGAGGGTGCTTGCGCCAGCAAAAATGCGACTACGCTTGCTCTGGATCGGTAAGATAAAAGTGATATTGATTCAAGATATTGGGTTCATCGCATGGCTTCATCTCGTGCAATCATCTAATGTGGTAATCGGGTTGTTACGTTAGCATGCCATCAAATAAGCACATGGGAAGAGTTAATAAAAAGCGACGCAAGAAACCACGCGGCAATATCCGTCGGTTTTTCTCTGGAGAAAACAGAAAGATTAGTAGAGATTGCAGTGTCGTGGACAGAGAAAAGAAAGTTCGCAATTTGTGACGTGTCCCAACGTCAAGTATAACCTTCGTCTCGATAATCGAAGGAGATGAAAAGTCCCCAAGCAATTCTTAAGCAATCCCTACGCCAACTTTATCTTCCGTTCATCGAATTATCGTACCGTATAAGTTTTCATACGCGCCATTACGCGCCACGCAATCGTTATGGCATTCTTTGACAATGCCTCTTCTTCGTGTGCCGCCTGCAAATCACAGTAGAAAAAAGACAGGGATACTTCATGAGCGATCATCGTGTACGTGACACAATAAAAATTATCTAAATATGTTTTATAGACAATTTCACATATTCAATAAAAAGAAGAGTTTGTCTTAGATAGATTGCATAAATTGAGAATAATATTTAACTTCTATTGAATTTTCTTTCTACATGTATGAATTTTGGATATATAAAAACAAATTATTAATGACAAGTCGTAATTGTCTTCATTGTAATTTATACCAAACAATAAAACAAATACGCGAGAAAATTTTTACTAATTTAATATGAGCTGTGTGCTTTAAAAGTATTTTATATCTTGAAACAATTATTGAATAATATTTAATGGAATTAAAACTGTCATAATAAGTTTGTCTTCTATGATTCAACTGTGATATTACAGTCCAAATAAGTCTTAAATTTCGATGGAACCTTCACGCAAAGTCTACGATATTTTTTCGTAATATCCTCTAATTAAAACGAATTAGAGATAAGCCAGCGCGCCGTGGGCTGGTATTGTTCCAACGCACTTTTACGTATTACGGGGTCACCCTTTACGCTTACGATCATCCGCACTTAAAATAAAGGTCAAGTGTATGCAGCGTACCGTGTTAGCGCAACTTCTATCGCTTTGCTTCTTACGAATCTTAAAAACGGGCACGGTTCAAGATCGTAAATCTATGAAAAAGGCGGACGCTTGGAAAGCCAAAGAAAAGGCGAAGAATAATTCGGAAGCAAGCCAAACTTTGCTAATTTTAAAGTCAAACTATGAAGTATGAATCATCGCAGTTTTCTTATACTTGAATTATAGTAACTCGTAAAAATTGTGAGTGTGTGTATGAGTGTGATGAAGATAATTAAAATGGAGATTTTAACGAACTATTACAGCTACCTAATGCCCATTGATACGAAGTAAATGCGGTTTTTTTATGGTGTCAGATAAGAAAAATTCGTAGTTTAAAGAAATAGCCGAAGACGGGTTAAGCCGTTTCCGCCACGGCTTCCCTTCGGGCGAATTACGTCAATACTCTGACGATCGTGCAATACTAGTGTAACCACGTAACGGTCAAAGATCCTCTCGAACGATGCATCGAGTACCGTGCTCGGATTATCTTCGTAGATCACGCGAGGTTCGGCCGCATCTTGATCTGCGCCCTATTGTTTCGAGGTAACCAAAACCGAGGCTATCAACCGACAACAGGAAGATGTACGAATAATGGTACTGTGATATTGTTGCCTTCAAATGGCCTTTTGCTCAAATTATGCGTAGTGTAGCAATAAATGACGAATGGAGAATGAAAGAGAAATATCTCCAGTAAAATTATTTGTAGTATATCTAAATACGAAAAAAGATTCCCATATGCTCACGATAATTATAACTATTTAAACAGTTTTTTTATGCTTATTTATATATATATATATACACAATCGTGTTTAATAATCAATTATATTGCTTATTGAAACCAGAAATCATTAGAGAGAAAATGTCGCCATTAAATTTATATGTCTGTGCATAATTGATTTTAAAATAAAATTTTATTTTAGTGAATTGTGAAGATTTAATATAAGGTTTGCAAATTACTGTCTTAAACGTTGAATAATCTTAAACTGTCTTTTATTGCAATAGGCAATTATTTTTGTCAGTGTAAAATAATTAAATTCAATTTTGTGATAATAATTCATAAAAAATGTGATGCTAATGTATTCAAAATTAAATCTCGATTAATAAATTATTAGATGGAAACAAAAGAATCATATTCAGCGCGACAAAAAGTAATTTTCTAGATTATCATGGCCCACTATAACAACTTATTTGAGCCGCAGAGGTCATGTCAATCGTATTTGCTAAGTTACACCTATTAATCTGCGTTAAAGTAAAGTCACCATTAGAGCTTAATTTATCAACGTCAATGTCTGGGGAGTATCGATGGTTCGAATCGTTTGTTAATTACTCAAATGTTCATCAAGAACAATATTCATCATAATAACATGAAAATCTAATTAAGATTTTCATAATTAACTTTGCTACTTATGTATAACATTCATTATTTTCAATATCACACTTGATGCCGCTATATTGCGAAAGACTGAGAGATAATTAATGAAGCGTACCTTTTTATTTGCAAACCAGATTTACTGAAAATTTAAAAAGGAAAAACCGTGCTCAAAAGTTTCTGGAAACTTTCTTTCTGAGAAACATGGCTTCAAAAAGCTTGAAAAAGATCAGCATCTGGATCTTTTCGCATGCCCAAGAACCAGAGTTCTGTATCTGCCTAACAAAGTAGCTTGCGTGATCCGCGGACCGGCATGACGGTGTCATTGCGAAAACGCGCACGGGAGTCTCTCTTCACAATTCTCGTGTAACACAGCACACGCACTCCTGCAGTTCGTTCGTACTGCGCGCTTCTCTTTCCCTCTCTCTCTTTCCCTCTCTCTTGCACGCGCGTTCCTTTCTTCTGCGTTTAGCCCTCTTCATTTTTTTTTTTTTTTGATGCGATTTACGTACTGCCAAGCGTGCGAAGAACCTGTAGCTTCTCCGTATCTACGCTCTAAGCGCGCTCGACAATGCTCCTTAATTAATTAGACGGGAAGTTATGTCAGAGATTTTTCAAGACACATTTCTCTTCTGTGAGACTTGCACGCAACGTCTCGTCATCACGACGAATTATGCCGGTTACTGAAGGCGGCGTCGGCGACATACAGCCGTTAACACTCGACATAATTGATGTCATAATAAAAATTCTGTGATGGATTTGTAACGAGCTCATTGTAACAACTGCGTTAGATAAAGAAAGCGCAATTTGTCAAGGTACTTAACCAAAAATAATACTGTTTGTATTTGTTTCAGCTTTGCTGGCTGTCACTCGTACAGCTCTGGTAAGTAACTTCCTCTCTTAAGTAAAGATTATGTCATTAAAAAAATTTTTTTTAAATTAATAGTATCTTTTAATGTAACTCGCAATTTTTTAACGATTAATTTATTTGATTTAAGCAGCTTTCTATCAGGAAAGCGATATATCAAAGTCGATGTAAATCAGCGCGATGCAGTCATTTCAATTTTTCACGATCAACACATCTTTACTCCTTCTTTCCCACCTTATGAAACAGCATTTTCGGTTGCGCAAGTTTAAGCACTCTCATATTAATCGGTCGTGACTGTAACTGTTGTAACTTCATAACGATCACAATGATCGAGGATACGAGAAGACGCTCCTTCAGACTTTTCTACAAGCACGATTCTAACGATGTCGGAATCCATAAATCTGATATAATTAATCGTTCAAGGGTATCATGATCTCAACAGATGCTAAAGCGGTATCAAATGTAATAAATGAATCTAAAACGAATCATACATTATATGAATATTATTTTTGCGTCATTAATATCAATTAAAACGTTATGTAACTTTAACATTACATATTTTAATATTATAATAAGATTATGAATTAATTTTCTAGAAAAAATTATAGAGATCATAATACATTGTTATTTTGCATCCTTTTGTTTTTTCAACAAAAATTACGTCTCAATTCTATTAAAATTTAATGGACGTTCTCTAGACTTAATTAATATTATTAACATTGTAGGCTGACGAGGGATATAATTATCCTAGACCGACAAATCAGCTTATACCAGGTACTTCAGGCGGAGAAGCCGGACCAGGCACAAGACCAGGCTATCCATCTGGTCCAGGTGCACCTGGAGGTCCTGTAGGGCCAGGAGCTCCTGGTGGACAACCTGGAAGACCAGGTGGGCCAGGTTATCCATCAGGACCATCAGGATTTCCAGGACGTCCAGGCGGTGCTCAACCAGGAGGACAGCAGCCTAGCTTTCCATCGGGTCAAGGACCATCCAATGGCTATCCCAGGGAACGACCATCAATTCCGTTTCCGAGCGGTGAACCAACGGGAAGACCAGGAACGGGTCCTGGTGCACCAAGTGGACCAGGTGGACGACCAGAGGGGTTTCCAACAGGACCAAGCGGTGGATATCCTAGTGGCAGACCTGGTGGACAAGCACCAGGGTTTCCAGGTGGACAAAGACCTTCTGGATTCTCGAATGGTGGACCCAGTCAAGGAAAACCAGAAGCTCCTGGAGGTTATCCCGGTGGAACACAGAAACCTAGTGGCCCGGGAACTGGATATCCTAGTGGAGGGCCAGGACCTGGCTATCCTGGAGGTACTCAAAGACCTGGTGCTGGTCCAGGTCCTCAAGGACCAAGCGGATACCCAGGATCAGGAGGACCTGGTCAAGGTCCTGGAGGTCAGCAAGGCCCAGGTGGATCATCTACCGGCGGCTATCCTAGTACTAGACCAGGAACACAAAGACCAGGAGGTTACCCGAGTGGGCCAGGTCCGCAAGGACCAGAAGGATATCCAAGTGGACCAGGAACACAACGACCAGGAGGTTATCCGAGTGGCCCACAAGGACCAGGAGGAGTTCCAGGTAGACCAGGAACGCAAGGGCCAGGAGGATTCCCAGGTGGACCGGGGACGCAAGGACCAGGAGGATTCCCAGGTGGACCGGGAATGCAAGGACCAGGAGGATTTCCAGGTGGACCGGGAACACAAGGACCAGGAGGATTTCCAAGTGGACCAGGCCCGCAAGGGCCGGGAGGATTCCCAGGTACTGGTCATCCAGTAGGTCCTGGCGGACCTGGAGGACCTGGAGGACATGGAGGACCTGGAGAATACACGCATGAAGATGATGGATCATATGACGAAGGTGATTATTCAGCTATTCCTGGCGAGCCTGGTCGCGATTATCCTATATATAGTGAAATTCCGGAGACCAGTTTCCGCTGCGATGCCCAACAATTCCCTGGTTATTATGCCGACGTGGAAGCCCAGTGCCAAGTTTTTCACATATGTGCCAACAATAAGACTTACGATTTCCTTTGTCCGAACGGAACAATTTTCCATCAACAATTTTTCGTTTGTGTATGGTGGAATCAATTCGACTGCAACTCTGCGCCAAGCTTTTATTATTTAAATGAAAATCTTTATGACTATACTATAATGGGAGCACCAGCTCAAGGACCTGCAGGGCCTGCAGGACCTAGTACTTATCCAGGAGGTCCAGGAGGTCCAGGCGGTCCTGGTGGTCCAAGTGGTCCAAGTTATCCAGGAGGTCCGCAACGTCCTGGTGGTCCAGGAGAGCCTCAAGGCCCGTCAGGACCAAGTGGTTATCCAGGAGGACCTCAAGGGCCATCAAGACCAAGTGGTTATCCAGGAGGACCTCAAGGCCCGTCAGGACCAAGTGGTTATCCAAGAGGACCTCAAGGTCCATCAGGCCCTCAAGGTCCGTCAGGGCCACAAGGTCCATCAGGACCTCAAGGTCCGTCAATACCAAGCGGTTATCCAGGCAGACCTTCAAGTCCATCAGGACCGAGTGGTTATCCGGGTGGTCCTCAAGGACCAATGGGTCCGAGTGGTCCAAACGGTTTTCCTGGACGACCAGGAGGTCCATCCGGTCCGGGACCGCAAGGTCCATCTGGTCGACCTGGACCCGGATACCTAAGTCCACCGGCAGGGCCGTCTGGACCTAGTACTTATCCAGGAGGTCCAGGCGCTCCTAGTGGCCCTAGTGGTCCAAGTTATCCAGGAGGTCCGCAACGTCCTGGTGGTCCAGGGCCTCAAGGACCAAGCGGACCAGGATATCCTGGAAGACCTCAAGGCCCAACTGGCCCTTCTGGACCGTCAACGAGACCTCAAGGGCCTAGTCCAGGTTATCCTGGTGGACCAGCACCAGGATATCCAGGACAACCTCAGGGACCCACTGGTCCGCAGGGTCCAAACGGCTTCCCGGGTGCACCGGGTGGTCGTCCGCAAGGCCCTGGTGGCCCAAGTGGATATCCCAGTGGTAGACCAAGCGGCCCATCGTTTCCAAGTGGACCTTCTGGACCAGGAGGTATTCCTGGAAAACCTGAGATGGGTTCACCGTTCCCGCCGCAAGGCCCTGCGAAACCAGATCGTGAGTACTTGCCTCCGCGGATTGGATAAATATGAAGCTAAACTTTCAACTTCGGCATTTAATGATGATTCCCACCATTGTTAATGCCGAATGACACGTGTAAATACGAGCCTCTATTTTTGCGTAATCTAAGTGATATTGATTATTCGTATTGCATTCCCTTTATGTATAGGAAATTTGATTACTCTGCTTTACCGTTACCATCATTTACTCATCCTTTCTGGGGTTTCCACGCTTATAATTGATGCAGTTTACATTGTCGCTTGTATGTATTTTTGATTAGCTTTACTAGTTTAATATATATATATATATATATATAAAACACATTTTTATTATATACAAAATATATAAAGATTTTATATTAATATAGTTTAAAATATATGCATTTTTTATATTTTACTAGTATAAAAATATTGTTTTATCAAATTCGAGCATTAAGTTTTTGTTACTTAGTGTTTTTGCTGCACAATTAGTAAGAAAAATGTAAAAAAGCGACATAAAAAAATTGGTATACAATTTTTATTGAATTTAAAGTGTTTGATTGAGATATAATTTGCTTTTTATATTCATTTGCAATCCTCTGTTATACTAAAAGTAATAAATCGTAAATTGCGAATTGTAGATCCGTGCAAAAAATATTTTTGATGTTAAATTGCATCAAGAAGAAATATTTAACGGAAACCTTATAATGAAATTATGAGTGAATAATATTAAGTCCTGCGTATGCTGATTGTATTCATCGTCGTCTAATCTCAAATCTTACTGATTAAATTAGAAATATTAAATATCTTAAATTTTTATTATTAAATAAACGTTAGACTCTAATTCAATTTTGTATCCTTACATAGAAGCAAAAATAATTATAGGTTATTATTATTAATAACATTGATGTATTATTATCAATACGATATTTATTAAAATTATTACTGCAATCGATTCATGTCTCGAAGCCAGCCGAAGACGTTGATGGAATACGTGCAGCTTGTAAGTATTAAAGCACGATGTATTTATTTATTCTTTAATAAAAATATGAACCATATCACTTTTGCTATCAAAAGAGATGAATCGGACGTCATGCGGATATCATCGGCACTTAGATGTTTGTTAGACATAAGAATTTACCAATTAAATGTAAAGACGTGAAAACGTTACAGGGTGCACGGTTTTAGGGCAACCTCATGAAGTGTCATATAATAACACTTTTAATCCAATTAATTATTGTATTTATCAAATAAAATATGATTACAAAATCTACAGAATATAATTTTTAACATTTTGTGCGACATATTTTGTTAATATCATTTAAACTGCAAGTTTATATTCATAGGATTGCAGTAGGAAATATTTTATAAGTAAATTATAACACGTAAAACTGCGACGAAGTATACTTTTAACAAGAATATCTTAAACAAGTTCATAATTAAACATTTCACATATTTAAAGTAGAAATAGCGCAGTTATCGTTTCGATAAAATAGTATACCTAATTAATTGCCACGCGATCCAAACAATAACGAAGCAGTGAGAGTCCGATTTCTTTCGAAGAGCGTATCATTGTCATATATAGTTAAGCAACGCATGACATAATTATATATACATATACCTATATTTTTATAACAATGGTTTGAGACTCCTACGTGGGATGCCATTATGTATATTTTATGCGCGAAATAAAGGAAACACCTTTGCAAGAATTATGTTGTCTCTATTCACTATAGGTCCCGCGGGTTACTGAAACCCGCGCGAGACGAGTAACACACACGCGCGTTACTAAATATTGCCTTTCCCTTTCCCCTCATTACTATAATTAGTCATTTCAAATTGTGCTCGCGTCGGGGGAGGTTACATAAATTCGTATGTACGCGGGCTACGTGCGATCATCGTTTCGCGATTTATAGTTGCGTGGATTTCATAACGTCTCTCCTCTTGTCTTCTGCGAGATGCAGCGTGGTGAGTCGAGTCGAGTCAAGTCGAGTCAAGTTGAATCGAGTCGAGTCTAGTCATTCGACGGGCAAATGATTTTGCGGATTCCCATGGCAGTGACGTTACATTAGATAAACGAGTTGCGAGAGAGAGAGAAAGAGAGAGAGAGAGAGAGAGACCCGTTGCGGTTCGTTCACGCGTCTTAAATTGTCTGACATAGCTAACTGGGTCGTATGAAATACCTCATCCTGCTGTTCACATTGTTCTCGTCGGATTGTTTCAGCGACGCGACGCGACGCGCCGTCATTCCGCCGCGGGACGAGAGAGAGAGGGGGGAAAAATGACACTTAATCATAGCGCACGGGGTATCAGGTGCAATGGAAATAGACGCGCGTAAACCGCGGGATGTGCGTCGGGATCGTTATATACCTGCAATAACAAAGTACAGGCAATTCCAACCGGTTAGTAGTATCAGGCGAATAATCAGCCGCCCGTTGCTGCAGTTTGTAATGAAAGGAGTTATACGCAAAGCCAATTAAACTTTGGTCTGGAAAACGGCTAGCTTCGAGCAAGATAACAAAGGTCAATGGCTAATTAACAACGCGTGCAAATTAGGAATGTAATATGTGCACACCGCTGCATCGTAAATGCATTGCATATTGCATATACTAATCGGTTCGTATAAATGACTTGGTAACGAAAACTAGACGCGAAAAATCTCGCGCGTCGCGACTGTAATGCATTACAGATTTTTTTCCCCCAATTAAAAAACGATTAATCGCACGAGCTGGTTTATCGTCGTTAAAAGATTTTTTTAAATAATTTTGGATGAAAAAATTGAATGGAAAACTAATTTCCGTTAAAATTTAGTTAGTACTGATTGAGATGCATAATTTTTAGTAATTATTATTATCAAGAGAATTTTATAATTGTTAAATAGCAAATTTAAAAAATTGCAACTTTTCATAAAATTCTGTTTCTTTTCCATGAAACGTCAGAAATTTTCTGATAACGGAACGTGACGGTGTAAGCCGAAGAGAAATCTCCTTTCTGGGGCATTAAGAAATAATCAAAGATTTACAAAATAAAAGCGCGATGCAAATTGAAAATATATAACGTAATACATTATGAGTCACTTTTCATGAATACATAATAGATGAGTGCACGGCGAAGAAACGCGAGTTCCGTTTCGTCAGCGCGCCACGAAGGTCCCGCGAAATATATGTATCCGCGGACGGTCTCGCTTGCACTTATTTGGTGCAACAGCAAGGCGATGGTCGTGTGAAAAATGTAGAAATTAATGGGAAGGCGCCGCGCGCGCTCACAGCCTGGAGATTACTGGTCCGTTACGCAAGCCAACCTTGGATGGCACGCGGACCATCTTGCTCGAAAAGTAGACCATCGGAGCGGTGATAGTGACGGATCACCTGTTAACAGATCTGACTTGCAATCCGACCTTTTGCAGCTGGTACCGATTCCGACGTATACACGCAGCGTCAACTGTTTTCGTTACGGGAAAGTAGAAACAGGCACACGATACCGCCGTCTCTATCTTCGTTTCCCTTTCGGCCAGCATTACCGTATGTGTACTTAATTGGCGTGCGTAATTAAGCTTTACCTATGCATAATGGGGATAACCAACGAATCAGTCAAGCGAAGAAAATCTTATTCAAAGATGATTATATCACGTACAATGCAGTGAGGTTTTACACGCAATTTACGTGATGTTTTTATAACGTGGCACAATTTGTTTCTTTGTAAAAACGTTCTTTGTAAAAAAAATAAATTAATCGACTGAAAATGAATGAGGTAAAATGAAACATTTTTCACAGAGGAAAGCAGAATCTAGTAGAAAATAATAATTTAAAATGGAATCATCTTTGCTTAAAAAATAATTATGAATAAGCATATATAAGTTGTAAAACGAAAGTTAAATTTGATGAGCTTTTTTTTTTTTTAAAGAAAATTTAAAACGCAAGTTGCTATGCGTATCTTCGAATAAAATATATTAGATTGTAACCGTCGTGAAATACTCGTTAATGATAAACTTAGCTGTTAGAAATTGATATCTGCTGCATAATAGTCACGTGCACACTCGAAACATAATCTTTTTTCATCGGCCGTCTCGTGATGTGCACGTGTATCTTAGCAGGGGTATCTCGCGATGGGCACGCCGACAGAGATGCAGCGATGACGAAATTTGTCAGCTCTTCAACTACCGACTACATTATTGCATCTCCCCGTGATACGATACGGACGATGAAACTCGCTGTCACGGAAAATAGGACGAAAAACGGCGGGCAGCAGATGGCGTAGCCAATATCGCAAGGCGATTTATGCAATTTCTGTAGATTGTAAATTGCAAATGACCGCGTGTTGCGGGAACCTCGGTTAAGGCAACGCGCTTGTCTTTGTAAATTTTATCACAAACCGAACAACGTTCGCCTTATGGCGCCGCTACGAGAACCGAAACTCTCTTTCTCTCTCTAAGCTTTAGAATTTGTGCGATAAATAAAAGTGTGCACTGCAAAATATATCGCCGCACCGTTGCAAAATATCTTATAAGACTATAAACTGTCCAGTCATCATATGTACACAGAAAAAAATGACTATAAAATCAACAATTCTTTGTTTCATATATAAGCAAGAATGTAAAATCTTCTTGGAAGAATTTGATAATCTTGATCAGAC
>QKQZ01053894.1:0-11315 GCA_003595255.1 Solenopsis fugax | reverse complement strand
ATATATAATAGGCTAATATATATGATATAAAATATGCATACAATAGCCTCTTGTAATGTGAGAAAATAACACTTTGAATCGGTAAGTCCTGCTTGGCGATCGTATTTGCTGTGGGAAGCTACGGGTACACGGACAAAACTTTCTATGTCGCTGCCCGACAGAGATAGCCACTTTGTGGCACGGTCTGCATTACGAAGGGAACGGTTTTTGTCCGGTGCAACCCTACGAACGGTCGTTGACCGGGAAATGACCTGCATCATCCTGAGCTTGGCTCACAGTACCTGCTCAAGTGCCACAATGTTGCTGGAGTCGATCAAGTGACGCGAGGAAATTCGACGCGGTAGTTAAGACGAGAAACAAAGACATACCTTGCCTGAAAAATGATACATTTTTGCTTTCAAAATTCTTCGATCAGATTTCAAAAGCGATTAAAGGAAACGTCAATATCATTTATTAATCTTTAGTAATATAATAATAATATAATTTACATTTAATTATTTTATATAAAATTATTTTTACTTTGTTCTATTTTGCGTGACTCGTCACGCTGAATAGTTGTCCATTAATAATATTACTGATAATGACAAAGGGAGTATTGCTGATTTCTAAATATAAAACAGTTCGAATAGCAATAATTATTTCGCTTATTGATCAATTGTACAAATATTTCGTATTTATTTCTTGAAGTAAATTATTATTTGAGTATAAATTTGAGAAGATGAGATTGAAAAAAAGTGATAAAGTATTTCGTGATGCCTTGGACAAAAATGCGTGATAGCTGAGGAAAGATGTTGCTGTTGAAACTATTGCGATGTAATCAAGGATTAATCGCATCGAAACTATGATAGATTCATTATGAAAGATCGCCGTAAATGCAGTCGAGACATCTCTCATAATGAATCGTTTGTTTATCGCTCGTATGATTTATGTGCCGCTGAGATTAAGCGAAACGTTCATTGTGCCGCCTGCGTGTTTTAGTAGATTTGAAAAAAAAAGTGATATATGCCCGCGTGTATGTGTGTGAAAGTCCACATGATGAATAGTCGTTTGTAGTCGTCAGAGCGGTTAAGGCAATATTTATTTAAAATTATTATTTTTTATCTTTATATGATAAAAATCTGTCGAAACTGTCTGTGAAACAAAAGCTTCTCGACCGTTCTACACACAGAGAATTTTCTTTTAGAATTTGAATCCTTAAAATTATGATAATCGTGGAACAACATGAATTTCGAAGAATTTTACAATTTTAGGGGAGGAAATGGTTTTCACATTTAGATGCTTGTTAGCATCAGTTATTATTAAATTGATTTTCAATTTAATATCATGATATTACTAATTCTTATTCAACTTAGAACTGTGTTTTAAGACCGAAAAGTTATTCGGCACGTAGTTTCGTGAATTTGAAAAGGTATATAAAATCACACAATAAATATCAGCATTAAAATCTAGCTATAACCTGTAAGGTTTTTCGTTTAATATTGCGTATTGTGTTTTCACATATTAGTCGATGTTCTCTATTTCAATTGATTTACAATTGTAATTTGAATAGAATTTAGTAAAATTTTGTAAAATATAATAAAGCACTTTATAATATACAATAAAACACAAATTATTTTATATTATAAAATATATTATATGTATTTTATATTATAAAGTATATTATAAACACAAACTTTATAATATAAAATAGTTTGGTTAAATTTTACTAAAATTTTATAAAATTTTAAGTAAAGTACTCAAATTCTTTGAAAAAAATCCATGTTTTCTTACGACTATCATGATTTTGAGAGTAAATTCTAAGATAAAATTCTCTCAATGTAGTAACGATTACATTTATCAGTGCGAAAGAAATACTTCTTTCGATAATATCGCCGGATCGAGTAATTCATCGTTATAATTTGCACCTGTGATACGTGCATCCGAGTGCGTCACGGTGCGTAATAAAGGTTGATGTGCGCATGTACATCAGCCTTGGGGCCGACAGCTTTTCGGGCTGGTCCCCCTTATACCGGCAATCACGATAATCGCGAAGTTTATTGAGAAGCCCTCCCAAATTAACGAGCAGTCGCGTCAAAGTGGCAAACACTGAGATCGCGTGATCGAAACAATGTTGTACTTCCCAAAAATGCGATGCGATCGTTCTCCCAAATTTGCATGAAGCGCCGCGTTCGCCCCCTTCGCGTAAATTTTGTTGAACGCGAACGAAAAACGACGCTTTTCCGAGGTCCTGCTCATGCTTCATGAATATTACACCGATAAATACTACTGCGCTCCATCTACGTCGGCATGCAGTACCGTGCTTTGTCAGCATCATTATTGATGAACCCCGTGAATTTACCTTAATCATCTCGATTATACGTTAAAGCTCGATAAAATGTGCATATTTGCTACATTCTATTAAGGCGCATTCGATCAGAAAATCACGACTGATTACGTACGTTGTGTTCAAAAATATACCCGTAAAATTATACATTCTCGAAGTCAATCAACTTCGTACATGTGATATGCACGATACAGGGAGATGCGTCAAGAAACAGCATGAGAAAAGAATGCTTCACACAGAAAAAAACGATATCTTTGGACTTAATAAATTTTTGGTATCCAAACAAATCAATGTTTGAATCAATAAGTACAACTAATAATAGTGTTATTTTTGTCAAATAATAGATGTTTGAAATAACATTTTTATTCAAACAAATGTTTTGTGTAAGCACATGTTGTTACAATCCCGGGAAAAAAATGTTTTACATATAATAATATATAATTATATATAAAAAATGTATAATATATATTTGAATATATATAGACATATTTTATATCTAGATAATCATATATAATTATATATGTATAATTATATATATTTTAATATATTATATTTGATATATAATTCTATCTAATTATATATAAAAAACTTTTTCCCAGGATGAAATAACTTTCAATCAAATAAATAGGAATACTAATTCTAATAAAATCTTTTTCTGTGCAGCAGTGACCAGATTATTCACGCTTAATGATAATTCATGACATGGTTTATGTCATGTGTGGTTATAACACGGAGGCTAAATTACATCGATACTCCCTCTAGACCTGCTATAATGACCTGCTATAACGACAGGGATGGCATCGATGGACCATTGACATTCACAACATGCTTTAATCATAATGTGCACGCATCTCTGTGCGACTGTGCAAACGAGTGCGGAACGATAATCCCGCGGGGACTCGTTGTCTTTTCGCCTTCGGCACGAAGCCGAGACTACGGAGATTGTAATATAAGTGCAATCACGCAACGTCACTCGCGTCATTATCAATCTTTCAATACCATCTTTCAATTCAATACCATCGATAACCTAATCTCGAGTAAGATGACCGCGAAGAATGAAAAACAATTCCTTAGAATTTTGCTTTATTCATCCGAAGATTTGTTATCCGATCTTTATAGCAGATCGAGTAGCAGATTCTCTAAATTTGAATTCTTTTCTTTGGCAAGAATGTAGAATTGTTGATGGTATTCAAGTTATAAAAATAATTAAAGAAGAGATTAAAGAAAAATATATTCGGTATTACTGCGGTAGTAGCGTGGAAAGAGAGAAAAAGGAACAAAGAAATAAACTAATTATTTTTGACGTGTTAGGATTAGCAATAAATTCGGATCTTGGTATAATTTGATAATGAGTGTTTTCTAGATCATTTTAGTACCGAATACATTCCTAGCAACAAATTCTTTAGGTGTAGGTGTCAGACACGACGAAGAAATTCCGAATATATATACATATAGTGATATATTTTAACAATATTATATTTTAAAAATGTTTTAGCGCTATCTTACAGCAAGAAATTAGTCATAAATTCTACTTATTTCTTTTTTTAATACGGCAACTTTATATATTTTTTTCTGATATGGAGTTCAGCTTAATGGCAAGTTGCCACTCTCCTCCCCATTTTTTACAGGATTTTCTGCTAAACGATTCGAGCAATAAAATTCGAATTGGAGCAACAAATTAGCACATAAATAACACTAAATTTTTGAGAATGAGAACTTGATTTGTGATAATAAAAAATCCAGTTTAATATTAATAAGGTTTGATACTATTATTAAGTTAAATTACTATTAATATTTATCACAAGCATTTGATTAACCAAACATTTAATTAAAATTATTTCATCAAAACTTGATTGTTATTACCAAATTCTATTTTTGTGATGTAGAAATAATAACAGAAAAAACTGTATATTATTATTAAATGTTTTTAATATCTATTTAATATTTAATAAATGTTTTGTACAAAAATAGTATTAATTAGTAAGGAGTAATTAGTAAGGAGAAACATTAAAATGGACGTTATAAGATCTTATAAAACGTTTTTATAACATTTATTAAATAGTTTTAAAAACATCAAATTTTTAACGTTTATTTTTCAGTTCAAATTTTCAACGTTTATTAAACATATTTTGAACCTAACTGTGTAATTTCAAAATTGTTTCAGACATCAAATTTAATTACTTCAGCTTATATGCCAAGAAGAGACATGATTTACAATTTTACCTTATAAGGTAAGTAATTAAATTATTTTATACCAGTGTATTATTGACAGCATAATGGATGGAGAAATGTAGGAAGATTCCACTTTCGCCAACAACGTACGATGTTGTGCTCCAATCTCGAAGGACCCTTGATCTAAATGCGTGCGAACAAGGTATTTTTGCGCGGCCGATGCATCTGGGCGACCGTGAAGACGAGTACAGCCGATCATCCCGGGTGCTTCGATCCTGATTCGCCGTAGGCGAGAGAAGCCCGACCCGCATCGTCATTTTTAGTCACGATCCGGCGAGATCTTAGCAATGCATGTGGTCGTTTCTCCCCTGGCTGAGATTATTTTCGTAACAAGCGCATTTATCACTACTACCAAAGCGCGGATCTTACACAAACGTCATCCAACGATTGTGATCTGTTAGATCGTTTAGACATTTTCTTCAGACATCGAATGTAATTTACTATTTATTAAATTCCATTATCTATTCGTTTGATGTTGTGTAAAAAGTTTGTACAAAAAAGCAGCACCGCGTATTATAATTTGTAAATGATACACACACATTTTGTGTAATATAAATTTTACTGTTGCTGCTGGAAATATATTTAAAAAAAAAAAAAATACTTTTACGCGACGCCTATCTAAAAATACGACTTTTCAGAAAATAATTTGCATAACTGTGCTACTTCTTAGCCTATCAATCTAACATAAGATACTTGGATTAAATTAAAGAAAAATAACTTTTCCTACTTACTTAGAACTTCCGCACAAGATCAAAAAGAGCAGAGAAGATTGAAGAGAGAGATAAATTATATATAATCGTGTGTATACTCTGATACTAAAATTAAGAAATTCTCAAAAAGAATTGACATTTGGATTTCCGAGAAACTTATGCTCATTGTATATTTCTTACCGGCGCAGCTTTCCACCGACTTACACGAATGAGAACATTCATTCGTATTGTCCTGACATTTTCCATCAGTTTACACATACACACGCGCACAAGCACTCTATCGTCGTATTGTTTCCGATAGGTATGATACGAGCCGAAGGATCGAGCAAAACAGTTCGGCGAACTTGGACGAATTTTGTAAACATGCACGGCCCGACCGGTCTTGGCGTACAATTCTTAGAAACGTATTACTGTTTCGAAATATATATATCTATTCGCTATTCACCAAATTAATATTACCTAGTTCAAAATTATTTCTCATAATTATTATTTAGCGATTATTTTTTTCGTTATTAAAGAATCAGGAATGTCGATGTTTTTATTAACCACTCCGTAATATATGCTACTCAACGCACGTATTTTGTGGAAATTACGACGATAATGTTCATTTTTTTGTAAGACGAGCTTAAAATCATTTCGAGAAATTAAAAATTTTAACTCTTATAAATTGCATATCAAGTCTATATTTAAACTTTTGTTCTTTTCAATCTTACATATTTAAAAAAATTTTATTTATATTATAGTAAAAAATTGGAAGGTAAAATTTAAAATATTTTTTTTTTTTAAAGAAATATGTGTACAGCTCTTGCATTGGCGACAAATTCTAATTGTGCTACAGGAAAATAAAGAAGTAATTAAAACAAATTTTTTTTAAATCGAAGACAGAATTTAAAATTTAAAATATTATCTTTTAAAAAGGGAATAACTTTGGCTTATACATTTGCGGCAGGCTAATCCAACTATGCAAAAGAATTAAAAAATAATTATAAAGTAATCGCCTACCCGAGCATTCTGAACGATCAATTCTCTTCTCTCTTAATCTGATTACAGCATCCTGCTTCACGGTACTTCTTAACACTTATATTCACGATACTTTCTAATACATTTGCCCTCACGATCGCACTCCTATTAAAATATTATTTCAATAAATCCTTTTTGATCGTTATTAAGAAAGTTATACATAATTGAATCGATTAAAACAATTAAATTGTTTCAAAACTGAAGTTTTCTACAAAAAACAAACAAGTCCATTTTTCCAAAATCTTTGTTATGGCACCAAATCATTTTTTATCAGTTTTATCATTTTTTATCATCGTGAACAATTTTGTTCTGGCAAAAATCGAACGGGAAATATAAATATAAATAGGTAAATATAAAATTTCTGGTAAGAATCAAACAAATCCACAGGGCTGTTAATTTTTTTTAAACGGATTTCTCAAAATGTTAATTCTGAACCCTAAATCGTTATATAATTACAATATTTATATAAAGAGAAATACGAAAGGATATTTTCGTTAAGAGTAACTGGTAAAATTTTGTAAACAAAAGATTACTGTTTTATACTTTAAATAATTTCCTTCTTTGCTTTTTATCATTATTAATATTATAAAAAAATATAAATGTAAAATATTAGGATAAACAGATAATAAATATACAATTCCCGCAAGAACCAGACAAGCCCAAGGATATTTTTTAAATGGATTCTTAAAATATTAACGAAGCCTATAATTTTGTTCTTACACCTATTATATAATACATATGTCGGAGAAAAATTACAAATTTATATACTGAACGGTTTCTTAAATTTAACTTCTTGGATTTGTTTGGTTTTTATAATAAATCCTGTAATTGATTAAATTCGATACTCTTAGCACACTTGCGCGCGCAAACAAAACGATTTTATGAATAAATATGAGATGCGCTCGACAACGTGGAAAAAGAAGGCGGTTGAATGAATCGATCGATGCGTCATCTGGGAAAGTGGATTCGTTTTCTGATCAGTAATATTATATCGAGCATTCAACAAATAAATTGAAAAATCATCACGGCGTGGACGCAAACGCGAATCATGTTACATCCGCAAATGTCGCGAGCAGGCGGGATCATCTGTCTCGATCCGTAACGCTGATCCGGGACCACGCCTCTCAACGTTCCCCGATGATCCCACGATACTTTTCGATGGCAAATGACACTCGTGATATTGCCCGTCCGAACACCGACCAAACGCTACGTGAGACGGACGCTTTCCACGGGATGATGAAACGATGACGTGGAGACGACAGCCCCCTTGATGATTTCGACACTTATGACGTTCGTACGTGAGATTCGTTCCGCAACGGGACGAGTAAACGGACGCGACGAGTGAGGAACGATCACGCAACGACCACACACCAACGTCGCGCGTTTCGAACTAGACGATAGGAATTCCAGATGACGAGATCCGTTTGTGACGGAAATGACTCACTTTACGCGGTCGCGTGGTGCAGATGAACTGCGATTCCTGAGATACGCGGAAGATGGTAGGATTCGACTCTGATAATGCCTTAATTTCGATTGCGTTATACAACTAACAATTTGAAACAATCATCCGTTGGTAATTACGCTATCTCCGATCGTCTATCTGCAGTTTACGACTTTAGTCTTCTATTTATTGTTTGTTGTATATAAACATGTGTATGGCACGGCACAAAATTATAAACAATATATAAAAAGAAAAAAAATTTAAGTCATATATCTTTTAATTATGTCTGAATTGAATTGTGTAAAAGAAGAATAGAGATGCATAAATGAATAGCTATAGAAGAAAGATTTTGCACGGTTCGAACGATATGACAATTTTTTGAGATAGTAAGACAAGGCATTGCAATGATTGTGTAAAAAGAGCGTTATTCTTACCAGTGTGTTCCATAATTGTGGATGACAAAATCACAAAAATAATCTTAAAAATATTGATAAAAATATTGATGCATATTGTCAATATGTATCTGTGTGGTTTAATAATATTGATCAATTGACCATGTAAGGTCTGTCTCTTTAAGGAATGTTTCGGCTATATAATACGAGCTAAAAATTAAAATTTAAAAACTGAAGGATTCTTAGATTTATTCTTTTTTTTCTTAATTAACGACAAAAAATTTTGCTCGCGAATGCTTGAATTTTGGCCCTGAAACCAGCTACAAAGAAAAAAACAATGAAAAATTTAAGTCATACGCTACTTCTCCATCTACAAATAAGACTATAAAACGTACTTTACATAAGAATAAAAATTTCTCTCATTATTTATATTCATATTGTGGATGAATTATCAAATCCATATTAACTTTCTTTCTAGAAATTTTTCTAGAAACAAAATTTATTTGCATAAAAAGCGTTTTCTAAAAAATATAATTTTTTATTTAGAAAAGGGAATAATTTTTAATTTAGGGAATAAAAAAGTGATTTTCCTAAAAAAATTATTTATCCCTTAAAACTTCTATCAACCTGACAAATTATTACAGTCTTGAAACTTTAATTTCACGCAAAGAGCATATGCAGTATTAATCTATGATAGGTAAGGAGAGAGATAATAGTGGTAGCGATGAGGGTGGAATATTCTTTTCGGGCCGCTTAATGTCCCGTACCACTTCAAATACATATTTAAAATGCAAATCTGTACGCCAATAAATCTCTGGTATACGATTTGAGTGAGAGTGTATGAGGAGAGAGGAAATGAAAAAGAGTATTATCGTTCTCTTTTTCCCCTCTTTCTTCCCTTCTTCAAATTCTATGTTATTTGTCAGGGATCCTTCGTCTAGAAACGTCGTCATTTCCTACGTCAGACGTTGTCAAGCGATATAATCGATTTAACGGGTCGATTTGATTGACAGTGGAGGATACAAGCGACTTTGTAATTTTACGGCGTAAGCCGTTATATAACTCTCTAATTTAAATATTAGTCTTAAATAACAGCTTCAAACTAATATTTAAGTGAGAGACTTACATAACGAGAATTAATCAACCAATTTCTTTATAATAACCGATTCTTTACAATTAAAGGTTACTTGCGCCTAAGGTTACTTTCATATTTCTTTTAATCCTTTGTGTCAGAACAGGACGTTCAGCGTCTCACCTTTATTTCGCTTAGTTTTTAATTATTTTAACGAATTTTTTGACGTTAAGGGTACAGGTTTTTTTGTTTATGAGTCTTTAGAACATAAGTGTTAAAAAAAGTAGGCAACCATAAATTTTATTTGCAATATTGCTGCAATGTTTCATGCTATCTGGGTTGCTAAACAATATGTCGATTCGACTAACAAAACTGCCAATACTGTTCCAGTATCGTTCATCCATGTTTGATTGTTGACAATGTCGACATGCAGCGGACCAACATCAGGCCATATTTCTGATGTTGGCAAACTCCATCAGGATTGTTATTATGGTGCCTTCTGTGACGCTCGACACGCACGTATATACGTAAATATGCGTGTCCTTTCGCGCGCGATGGTGCGAAAGAGAAAGAGAGTGGAAAAAAAATAAAAGAGAGAGAAGTAGCTCGTACGTACGCACGCACGGATCTACACGGTCTTGCACGCGGCCTTTACGACGTGTAAATCACAAATCCGAGACGCCAAAGATCTCGTCGCGTATACGATCGTGCTGTTAAAGCGTCCACGTGGATTTTACGACGGTAGCGGGGAATCTTTCCAGGATTGTACAACGAATTGGATCGAACAGGCGTGCTTCTTTTAACTTTAGCTACCGTTTAAGTCACGCGCGCACGCAATTTTGTTTGGAGAACGCGGACACACGAGTGCGAGAGATGGTCGCTCGACAGAACTCGCGATACGAGAAACTATAAAGTTGCGAACGAACGAAAGGTCAAAGCTTGATGAGAGTAACGTCCTTACGCGTTATCACCTTCTCTTTCGTGGCAGGCACATTTAGTAATTGATGACACTATCAGAACAAATAGATATGTATGACAAATAAATAACCATTCGAGCATGTAATCAATGTTTCGTTAGCCATTAGAAGAAAAAAGACTATTTTAACCCTTTCAGGCATATCTTTAGTTACTTTCAGCGTTGAGTGAGTTAATATATTTTTTTAATTAAATTAAAGTTAATGGCTTATAAAAGTAATTTAGTGAAAATTAAATGTTACAAAAAACTGACTAGTTAAAAGTTACGTTAAGATTAAATTAACTTAAGNTAAATTAACTTAAGTTAAATTAAAAGTTAATTTTGAAAAATATTATTTATATTAAATTAGAAATTCATAAGTTTTTAAAGCTAGAGATTACTCAAAACAATTGTAATATAGATCATTAAAGAAACTTAATATTGTATTTGTAAATTAAGTATATATGAAATAACGAGAAATATTGTTTTTTTTTTTATGAGAAAGCATTTTTTCTTTTATAATTTTTTTGTTTTACATAGATAAATTTTTGACTTAGGAAAAAAGTTAATAAATTAGAGTTTGTGTTTCAAAAATAATTAGTTCAAATTAAAAATTAAATCACTTACTAAGTACAACAAGATAAATGTACCATTACTAATAATTTTATATTCTGTCATTGAATTGCAAGAATTGGAGCATTGTAAAAATTCGATCATTACAATTTTTTAAGTACAAAAACTTGACATTGCTAGACGTCAAAGTACAACAAGATAAATTTATCCTATGCTTAATACGTATTAAGCAAAAATTCGACCATTGCAAATTTTGAAAGTACAAGAACTTGGCGTCTAATATAATAATTAAAAAACGAAGTCTTAAACAATTTTGTTATCCTAGATTTTCGTCTATTTTAATATCTAAAATTACTCTTTAAATTTTCTTCCACTTGTTGTCGAACACTTAATGTATACAAAAGTGATTAATTGAAAAATTCGCGTTACGTATAAAACCTTTGTGAGGGAGATCGCTCAAAAGGAGATGTCTGGCGATTCTAGTTGGAACATTCCATAAGATACAAAATATTTTCGGCCGGCGAAACTTATTTTTATAGACGAAGGCGCGAACGACGCGAGAAAAAGCGAGCAACGCGAGTGACCTCGGGGGCGAAC
>QKQZ01053893.1:0-16147 GCA_003595255.1 Solenopsis fugax | reverse complement strand
ATCATGCTTTTGTAAGGATATATAAAGGATTAAGGAATGCAATTTCAAATAAATTTCAAATATCAATTAAATATAAAATTTAAATATTTCTATAAAAAAGTACGATAAAGGCACAGCAGTTACATTATAAATAATACCAAAAAGACATTAAAAATTAATTATTAAAAAAAATTAAGTCTTTTGAAACAAAATAATTTATCGAATTTACTCTTCTTTACACAAATTACACTTTTTACTAGACATTTCATAGTCATTAAGAATTCTTATTATTAGAACTGAGAAATATAAAGAAACATATTTTTTTTATATATAGGAGCTAATACATTTTTACATGAAGATGGGGAATAAAAGTTTGCTATTTTACAAATACATACATATATATATGAAAATAAAGTCACGCAATATGAGCAGAAAAGTTTCAAGACTTCGAATTACTGTGAAAGAAGCTTAATTCCAATGATGTGCAATGCGTTTCAATTGTATTTTAAGGTAATTAATAGGGGTGGATAACTTGGCGAGGTAATGCAAAATATTTAACTATCGCATTTATGCGGCAAGTTAATCGCTTATGATGATGTATTGTAATATAAATGTATCATAATATATTATATACAACGTTTATACAATTTTATACAGTGTGATGGAGATGGTGAAAGTTTGGTGTATTAATAAAAGTTAATAAAAATAATTAATTCTTTTTTTAATATCTATCTTATAAACATTTATCTTGTTGCTATATGCATTTTTCGTATTGTGTTTTAATAGTACTCTAGATACAAATCTGCAAAATGAAAAGTGCATAAATGCAAAGTTCTTGAAGACACTCAGAATGCAAGGACCAAAGAAATTTTCACCGTAAGATTCAGTGTGTGATAATATATTAAGATGAAAAATATTGAGCTGGCGTAGTTTTCTAAGTTCAATCGTAACGTGTTACTTCCGCTCGCGTAATTAAGGTAAAAAATGAATGAAGATGAAGCCTCGTCTCGCGCGGAGCCGCGCGGCGCGTGCACGCACGTATACGACACGCGCGCAAGATGTCTTCGCGCTTCCCTATATTTATAGCTAGAGACAAATATACACTTTGGCGTAGGTCCAACCGCCCGTATACCCGCACACAGTCTACGGGAAAAACGGACAAACCCCCGTAATAGCGGAGCTGTGTCAGTGCTATTAGTGACGTCGCGCGCGGCGTAGAAATCTCGAACGCGGACGCATGCAAAAAGAAGAAGAAGAAGAAGAAGAAATAGAAGAGATGAGCGAGATCCGCGGATAGAGGCGCACCGTCTTCCGGGGAAAGACGAGATCGCGAGAAATTATCTCCTTTACGATGCGAGTGCTGTCCGATTACGCGATTACGATGCGATTATCATATTCATTGATGACGGAAGAAACGACGAGCGCCGCGACGACGAACGCCCGTTTTTGACCGAGCGACGACCAACCGACCGACCGGCAATAGCCTAGGATAAATTTAATTCACGTCGGCCCGCCGCATTTGGATTAATATCGGTGCCGATTGAGTGAGTAACAGACATGATACAGAAACCGTCGCGACGGATTGCGTAAGAGTTGGAGAGACAGGCGTCGCGATCAAATGAAGAACGCGATCAAGTCCATCCCCATTCCTTCCGGTCTTCCTCTGGCTCCCGTTTTACGTAGGCAAAAGATGGACGGAAAAAAGGAAAAGAGACAGCGTGGCATTGAAATTTTATAAATAAACTGCCGGTGCGCATGGTTCTCCAAGTGCCACGCTTGTTACTTGTGTGCGTGTGTGTGCCTGCGTGGATTGTCAGAAATATGTGAAGACGACAATGCAGCTCGTGAATGCTCGCTGGCGACGAATTCACTGATCAGAAATCAACTTTCCAAGCAAGTTTTTGTCGCGACTCTCTTCTTCCTATTTTTTCGCTTTACGTGAATCATTAGAATGTTCGTCACATAGACTTCGCGATCGTGCGATTCATTAAATGGGAATTAAAAATTATATACGTTAACAGTAAAGAAAAAAATGCACTAAATATCACTTTCCATCATAATTGTAGGAATGCTATTTAATATTAATAGACGTGTCAACACAGGACTGAAATGCATAACGTGTATAACAGTTTTTACGAGCTTTTCTAAATTTACTGATAATGATAAATCCATCGGCAGATATGCAGTTGTAATGAAAACTGGTCAACAACTCATTATCGGTGAACTTAATGAGATGGAAATCTTTGTTTCCTGAGTTTCACGCACTGACTGAATTTAAATTTTTCTACTAAAACTTTAGTATCAACGTAAATATTATTTATTTCCATTTTAAATGAACTATTAGATCTAGAATTTTTTTTTTAATTGCACATTACTTTCTTTTCTCTTTTCTCGGAAATATGAATAAATGTTTGTTTTATTTCAAGATACTATAAGAAAATGTAATTAGAAAAAAATAACTTGTACACAGAATGCACTCCATGTATTCGTCTAAGAAAGGCGATTCTCTTTGCCCTTTGGGTTTCCACCCGCAAGTTCGGTGGCCAACGCGTTGCAAACGCTGTTTCAGGTAATTGTTTAACAAGAAGTTAAGACAACGAGAGAAATTCGCATCTCGAATTAATAATTGCTCCTCAGGGACTACAAAGAGCATGGCGGCAGAAGAAACAGCCTCGGGGACATTACGTCTTCGTCTCCCAGTCTTTCCTCAGATTCACGGTAGGTCCTTTCATCATAAATTGCTAAATGTCTATTGTTACATAACGCACCTTTGTTATTACGCGCGCGCCTCGATCGTTGTGGGAACTATGAATTAATAGTATATAAAAATTGATTGTTTTCACGAATGAATTTTGAAGCGGATCCGAGAGCAACAGGACGTGGTCTTCCGCTACGAATTTGGCGAAAGACGAAACCAAGAATAATCATTCGCAATCGGTGACAACAACTGGATGGACATCTCTGATGGATCTCTCCGCTATAGATAAGAATCCAGAAGACGCCCCTAAATTAGAAAGTAATAAAAAAGCAAAGTATTGAAACTAACGTCAAATTAATATTGAAATTAATAACTAATGTCAGATATTTTTCTTTTCCTTAAATCACATTATTTCATAATTATGTGAATCTACGTGTCGATGCAGACGTTAGAAAACCGGCGAAGCTTCAAATAAAAAATGTGATAAGCAACACCAACGGCGGCACTTCGGAAAATGACGTCGAATTTATTATTCAGGTATCCCTTCGTTAATTAACCCACTAGTAGCATGGAATGCTTTATGTCGTCGCAATAAACCGCACGTATCTATATACAAACACGCATTTACGCTTACAAATGTCTTCTTTATATAAAGGCGCCTTGTAGTAGTACAGCAGATGGTAGCGTAGCGACATTCAATGATAAAAGAGTGAGCAAAAATGTGAAATTCCATTTTGCACTCTCATTTGTCATACCACTTTAGGTAAGGAAATCACGACCAGCACCGCCAAAACAGGTGGTCCAGGATGGGCTGGATAATGTCACGGTAAAGAGAGAAGACACCGAGAAGGTGAGACGATCGTCGCTTTCGTTACTTCGACGCACCACGAAGAAATCTTGCGATTAATAATGATCTTATGTCGCTCATCGTATCGTTGTGTGCCATTGTTTACGCACTTGTATATACATCAAGGCTCATAATATCGTATATCGTGAATTATGAAGCATTCTTACGATACTACCCACAAAACTCTCACTACTTTAAATGTTAATTAACTTATTCGGATATTAACTCTATGTAAATGATGTTACGTCTCTGTATTAATTTAAAGAAAAATTTCTTTTAAAAAAATATTTTAATGTCTGTCTTATAATACATGTATCTATATATCCGATATACGTTTAAATCTCTCAGATCTGACTTATTTTTTACAAAAAAAATTTGCAACGATGCAACAATGTGTTAAAAGGGTGCATTAAATTATGCTTCATTATATTGTGCTTCAAGCGCGCTGTTACTTTTATGATCTCATTACAGTTTATATATTTATGAGTGTCAGAGTTGAGAGAATTAAGCGATAATTAAATTTATATATAAATAAAGTAATCTTAATAACAAATATAAAGTAATTTAACGGTGGCATTTACTCCTCGCAGAATGAGATAGAAAAACTGAGGTCTCAGTTAAACGATATGAGAGCGAGATGCGAGAAGGCAGAGAAAGAAAAAAGTGAGATATTACTGCGTCGATTGTCGACCATGGAGACAATGTCGAACAAAACATCATCAAGCGAAGTGACGAAGCTACAGAAGAAAAATGAAGGTATCCATTTTTCCAGATTTATAAAAAATTCAATAGAAACTTTTTCTAAAGAAATTCTCTATATTACATTATGCTCCTTCATCGTATTGTCACTGCTTAAAGAATTGAGGAGAAATTCTTATATGACACACTTATCTAATATCACGTATGTGTTTTAGCACTTGCGCAAGAGAAGAATGTATTGCTGGCAAAGATAAAAAGCTTGGAAAAAGAAACAATTAGTAAACCATTCAGAGGTGAAAGAAACAAAACGCACGACGAATTACGTTCGAAGCTGAAAGCCGCGGAAAGTCTTTGTGAAAATTTAATGGATGAAAACGAGGACATGAAAAAGGAAATAAGACAATTAGAAGAAGAGATCTATGAGTTGCAAGATAATTTTAGGTATTATATTTTCTTGCGCAACAAAGGATATCATGAAACACCCTACTGAAACCTCACATTATGATGTCATGCATGCTATTCGTCGTATTTTTTTAAAGATTCGTATAACTCTTTTTATATATTTTATATTTAATAAAATTATACAATAACATTATCCTGTGTCTGTACATATCATTTTATTTCAACTGTTATGGCTTGAATTTTATTTTAAAATTGATAACAATGCGGCAATTTTCCATATGTGTAATTATTATAATATTATGAAGAACAATTTTAATCAAATATACTAATATATTTATACTTAAATCATCACTAATTGCGAAATACGACTCGCCGTTGTTAAACGAATGACACATTTTTAACATTTCATGTTACACGTCCATCAAAATTGGTATCTCTGTTCCTTTCAATGAATTATTGTCGCACTTCAATTGTTACGAAAAGACTTTTTTCACGTTCAGAAGTTTTACTCAGAATCTTTATGTAAATAGCAATGCAATGCTATCGCATATGCGAAGTCAAAACGTTTTATATGAAAAACCTGGAAATCTGTTGTATACGTTGGCAATTACGAGCTTTGAACAAAAAGATCAAAATCTTCTTCAAAATGAACTGTATGTGGATTGTTGCAGGACGACGATTTGGACAAATTTGAAATGTGCGTATGTAATCCCAACATGGACGGCATTCGTCTGTTTTTTGTCAATTTATGGAAAGTGGGATCTTTGTTTGACAATCGCGACCACATAAAATTTGTGAAATTTTTTATCATTTTTCACTTTCGTGTGATCACATTTACTTTTTGCGAACATTCCGAGACAATAGGGAGAGAAGTCCAAACGGAGAGGCAATAAAAATTTAAGTCACATTAAAATTTAAGGTTTGAAAATTCTTTTAAAGAGAATAATTGTGGAATGTTACACTGTTCTTCCCTCCAAATTTTGCATGTGAAATTTGTTTCACATCTTAATGAGGAACAGAGATACTTAAACGTGATAAAATCCAAATGATTACACTGCATCGCAGTGTTATATGTACTCTTTATACGAATATAATTTTCGCATATAAGGGACGAACAAGCAGATGAGTATACTCGTTTACGAAAAAGTTTGGAGCAGTCCAACAAAAATTGTCGAATATTGTCGTTCAAATTGCGAAAAGTAGAGCGCAAATCCGAAGAATTAGAAAACGAACGGTCCGCTTTAGAGAAAAAATATGAAGAGGTAAATATATATGATAATTATAAATAAAATAAAATAAAATAATTAATTGTAATTATATTTATCAAGGATAAAATCTCCTTTACACTAGGTAAAGAAAACAGAAGAGATTTTGCAGAAAGTAAGTAGCGCATTTCAAGACAGAACGCAAAAAAAGCCAACAGAATCCACAACAAAATTGCAACTTAAAAAGATGGTTGACGAAATGGAGAAGGAAATAGGTTTATTGATCGTTGTATCTTTATAAATTCCGTAAAATTTAAATACTTTATTTAATGGATTGTTAACTTTTTAGAGAACATATTGAGCATCTTTACCAACATAAAAAATGGACATAACGTAGATATACCGGATGTAAAACCGAAAGATAATAATAACTTAAAGTACGATAAACTTCTAAAAGAACATGAACAGCTTAAAGAGAAACTTGAATCCACTATGAAAGAACTGTCTAACGAAAAAGAGAAGAAAAAAGTTCAGCCAAGTGTAAAAGTAGAAGATACCAAAAATGTGGATTTACAAAATGGTAGATGAAAAAATCTATAATTTTGCATTAATAACAGTAAGATTAGATACGTTTAATACGTTCTGAATTTTATTGTAGTGAAGAAAAAATTGGACGAAGTTGTTACTTTACGAGAAGCTGAAAGAAAAGCCTGGGATAAAGAGAAATTGGCGCTTTCGGAAGAAAAGGAGAAATTGAAATCTAAACTTCTGTCGCTATCAGCCGAAAAATTAAAAATTTATAACGAGGTTGTACAACTAAAGAAAGATCTCGGTAAAACTTGAGCTTTATTTTTAATCTAATTAAAATATCAATTTTTTTCAAAATAAGACTTGCATATTATTAATGTATATCTGAACACTATAAAAACTATCCTTAAGTATATAATGACTTTCATTAAATTACAGATACAGCTAAATCATCAGAAAAAGATGCGGCAACGATGGAGGTTACGATAAATGAAATAAAAGAAAAACTCTCGCAAGAACAAGAAAAGTGTAAGAGATTACAGGATGACTTGTCATCGTACACTGAAAGGGAATCAAAAATGTCACAATCGATAACATCTGTAAATATCCTTTTTATTTTAGCATTTAATATATTATTTATAATTGTAAATAAATTAATAATCCATCATATGCTCAGATTATATTTCTTATTAAAACAGGTTGAACAGACCAAAGCCAAACTCGATGCTGAGGTAAAACGTTTGAAGAAGGAATTAGAAAATACAAAGTCTACCACATCAACGAAGATCTTAGATCTAACTACAGAGCTTGCAGAACTTAAACGGGAAAAGGAAAAATTAACATCACAACTTAACAGCGAGAAAGAAGCAAAGGAAGCTGAAGTAACAACACTCAAGAAAAAAATAACTTCCTTAGAAAAGGCTGGACAAAATACAAAACGCATGAACGAGATGAAAGAGACTTATAACGAAAAAATATTAAGTATAGTATCCTGGATATCAATTTTTTAAATTTTATTGCCCTCTGAATTTATTTCTCAAACATATTGTGTCACAAACGCAAATATTTTCAGATCTTGAGAATGAGATTAAGAAACATCAACACGAGCAAGAAACTCTCACCAAAAATCATCAAGAGCTTACGAATTTAAAGCTACGACTTGAAAAAGAGAATGAATCTCTGAATAGGTAAACAGCAATTCGACTCTAACGTGAGAGGAGTAAGAATTCACTGCCAACAATATTAAATGCTTTATGTAATTCTTCATTTAATGTTACGTTTTATTACAGCAAATGCTCGGAACATCAGAAGGACTTGAAAAATATAAAAACTGAACTTGAAGAGTTACGTGATTCGATAAGAACGAAAGAGAGCCAATGGCGATTAGAAAAATCTGTGCTTGAGGTACAAAAACTTCATTATGCAATTATTATCAGTTATTAAAAATTTTTGTTTGAAAAATTTTATACATAATCTTATTGTTATAGGGCCAAATTCGTGACAGCCAATTACCAAACAAAATTATCGTGGAAGATTTAAATGATGAAATTAATACATTGAAGAAAGAAAATGCCACTTTACTGGAACGATTGGAAGATGTGAGAAAAGTGGTAAGTAAATAGCTATTATTTATATTTAATTCTGGTGTTCTAAGAGTATGATGCGATGCAAAGCATCAGCATATAATTATCTATTTTTTATTTTTAAATTATTTTGTAAAATTTTGTAATAATCTTCGAATTTAATGAAATTTCTAATCTTATTTTCGTTTAAAGAATGATATTTTAATTATTTCAATTTATAGAATGACGACTTGTCTACAAAACTGAAAGATTATCAGGCAGTTTCCAAGATTCATCAAGCATTGACACCTGACACCACGGCATTGGAATCGGAAATCCGGAAATTAAAGAATGCCTTGACAAATACGGAAAAAGCCAAGAAAGCAGATCTGGCGCAATGTAAAATGCGCTACGAGCATAGAATTACGGCAATCAATGACGAGATTCAGGCAATCCAGAATCAATTATCACGATATAAACGCGAACGTGATACTTACAAACACATGTTGGAAGGCGCGCAAAAAACAATAGGTGAGCTAAAGTCTACGAGACAAGGTAGACTTTCCAATGCATCTTCGGGAAAATCGGATGAGGTAAGTTGATAATATAAATATTTATTTGATAATATAATTTTTAAAAATCAATGTGCTTTGGTATGATTATACCGATATTCTTGAAGCTACTTTTTAATATTTTGAAGATATTCGTAAAGAATCGTACTGATTTATTCTCTCTCTATTAGTAATTCTTCTTCTGAGAAAAGTATATTTTTTGTTATTCTAGGACGAAGAATCATCGAAGACTAATATGTTAGTGCTAGAAAAACAAATCAGTTGTATGGAAGATGAACTTTCTGAGACAAGACTAGAAGCTTCCAGGCTGAAGGCTGAATTGGTTTCGGAAAAATCAGCTGGTCACGTCAAAGTCTCCGAACTTCAGTCCCGAATTAACGAAGTAATTATAAATTAGATTTATTAGATGGAAATAATACATTTCTAAATATATTATTATTTGTTCATTACGATTGCAGTTGGAGGAGGATCGATTGCTTACTAGCGGACGCTCGAAAATTCCAGGATTGAAAGTACGTATGGAGCTGGCTTGGCAAAAAGAGAGAGAAGAACATCAAAGATTATTGCAGGAAACCGCAACGCTAGCGCGAGATTTGCGACAGACACTATTCGAGGTACTGATAAATAATTTAACATGTAAACAAGATGACATAGCCAATTCAAACTTTTTATGACTCTACGAGTAATATTTTTGCAGATAGAAAGAGAACGCAGCAAAGAGCGGCTTGAAAATAAAAGGAGACAAGATCAGTTAAAAAAAGTGTTTGACGAAGAGAAGGAAGAAAATAAGAAGAAATTATCGGAGGTAATTAAAAATCATATATGCTGCAGAATCTAAATATTCATAAGTGTATGCTTTGAAACTATAGTAAAAAAAAATAATTTTCTTTAAAATTGTAATTAATCAATTTTAGTTGCAATGTGACTTACTCGAGTTGCGGGACGCGCATGCAAAGTTAAGAACGAGCAACGAAAAGATGAGACGTGAAAAAGAGCGACACGAAAAGGAAAGGCAGGAACTCAAAGAAGTTATATTAAATAAATGCAAATTGGAGCAAACTGAAATGCGAAATATTAACATTCTTATGCAACAAGTACAGGATTTACTACAGCTGTTTCCAGAATTAAATACCGTAACGGAGAACGGAACGCCAGATGTATATACGCCAACACCGCCGAGACGAGTAAAGGTATAAAATATGAGCATTTGCAAAATATTTATAAAATAATGACAAAATTTTATGACAATGATTAACATTATCAAAACTATGAACGTTTTAAAATAGTATAATTATTCGTAGGGACCAAAATCCAGGGAGTCATCGCCAATGTTGGAAACAAAGAGCGATGTGAAAGGTATTTTGAAATAAAAACTTGATTGATTTTTATTATACATAAATAATTTACTATTAATGTCGTTTCAAACTGTACAATCGCGTTCGCAGCTGTAACTCCAGTACTTGGTGAAAGAACAGAAAAATTAGAGTATACTATTAAAAAATTAATGGACGTGGCGAAGGAACTTAAGGAATCGAAGAAAACCTCAGATGAAACAAATGCAATGCGGTTGAAGAAATTGGGCAAGAGGTGTGTTTTTACGATTTATAATCCATTTCGAGAATACGAAAAATGTTACGTTGTTTTTCTAGAGCGACGTCAGTAGAAAGTGATCCAGGAAAAGGAGTGGTGTTGAATCGTGGCAAACCACGTTTGAAGAGAAAAAGTCTTTCTTTGGAACAAACATCTGGGCGTCAAGAAGTAAGTACAGAATATGTTGTATACAGAAAGCTTCTTCATAAAGTATAAAAAATAGTTCTTTGAAATATAAGATGCATATATCAATATAATCTTTACAGTTTTTTGTATATGTTTTATAATTATTTTGAATATTTCCTAAAAAAAAGATATAATTTTATGCCTGAATAAATTTCTGTATATCAAGAATCCATCGTACTAATCTAACTTAAAATCTAAAAAAATCATAATTTATTTTGGAATTGTAATTTCTCTTTTAATTATTGATAACTTTTGCATAAAATAGTCTCTAGCTATTTGGGGCACGGACAGCAACTTGTCAAGCATGCAATCATTGGAGGGATCAGAAGTCGAATCTAATCGCGGAACTAGTCGGCCAAGAGATTCCAGTGTAGACAGGTATCGAAATATTTATTACATTATGTAAACATTTACAGAACATTATTATCGTAGGTAATATTAGTAGAGTAATGAATATACTTAATCAAATAATATTTAATAATTAATCATTTAGCCGCCTTTCCGGAGGGTCGACAAAAAGCGAAATGTTAGATCGGGACAAGAAATATGGCAAAGGGATAATACGAAAATTAACACATAAATTAACTAAATCGTCTAGCGTCGATGACCCGAACATGACCGACTACTCGCTTCAGGCAAGAAGACATTTAAATATTCGATATTTAATTATATAATAATATTCTATTCGAAATAATTTTTATTTGAATAGAATATTATTTATTATTTATTAAATTGGTATTTAAAATTACTGAATACTTTACAGACATCTGGTTCTGAAACAAGTCTAAACGAAAATCTTAAGATGGAAAAGAAGAACCTAAAGAAAAAATTATCGGCCATGTTCAAAAGAGGTTCAAAAAGCAGCAGGTACACCAAAAAATGGCAAATTAAATTATTTGATATACATAAAAATATACAACATAATAGTTCATTAAAAAACAGCAATAAACATTACGATACCTTTTCAGCGTAGAGAAAAAGAGTGGAACTGGCAATTCCAGCAGACCTGCTTCAAGAAATTCCATGACATCGGATTAATAATCTCACATGTGCGATCTTGTTAAGAGATTTGATATTTTGACTAGACGTCAAATTATTTCCGAAGAGAGAGAGAGAGAGAGAAACATTACATTCGATGACACTGTAATAAAAAGGCGGACTGCTCAAACTTGTATTTAGGTATTATACCGGGATATATATGATTTCGTTAATAGAAAAATAACACACACATGTATTCTTGTATGTCAATAGCGTCCAATCGATTTACTTAAATCCTTAAACCATGATATCTGTAATATTCAGAACAAGTAGTCCCCGTTTAATACATCCAATTTACGAAAATTTTTCACAGATAAAAAATGACTCGTGCATGAACATGAGTGTGTGTAAAATATACATATCCTTTGTACAATGTACAATCATTGGAAAATATAATGTATAAAGTTTTATTGTTTTACTGATCGTAGTCATTTTAAACACTTTACATTAGATCACAGTTCAAATTCAAATATCATATATTTTCAGCCTATGTTACAGATGTACATATATGCATTGCGAAATAAGTGCATAAATATTAATTAATAAAATAATATATGAAACAGTTGAGCATAAAGTATCTCAAACATTTTTATGTACATATAATTATGTCGTGTGACAGATATTTTTACCACACGACTGTGAATTGATTTACCATTTATATTACTCGAATCGATGAAAGATAAAATGAACAAAAATCAATGTTTCAAACGTTTCTCTTTCTTAGACTTCTTTTTATGCTTTGGACTCTTATGCTCCTTATGCTTGTGCTTCTTCTTAGATTTTTTCACCTTGTCTCGTTCCACCCATTTTCCACCGAGTTTCGAATCCTCCGTAGTTTTCGACACCACAACACTTCGAAATACTGGTTTCAGTAATTGATTGGTGTCATTAGCTTCTGTCGTTGTTGCGACGTTATCCTGTTTTAATAATCTCTGTGGCAGAACTGGACCGTACATATCAGGCATTACCGTAGTTTCTAGATTATCAGTTACATTGTTACGATCCGTAAGATCGTTCTGCGATCCATCAGTAATTGACAAACTGGTTTTCGATATTTTAGACGTCGTATTTTCATCATTAACTTGTTTTGGTTGTATCACCAAGTTATCGAGATCAAGTTTTGCGAAAATACCTCGTGGCGGGGATGTGTTGCGTTGCACATTTATCTTCTTCGGATCTTTTCCAATCAAAATCGATTTGACAGCCTCGTTGTCAACGTTGTCTTCCGTGTCGCTATCGGAATCTTCACTGCTGCTGAGGAAAATCGCTTTAAATAGATCCTTTTTTTCTTCTGATTGGTCTTTAAGCGCAGACGTCGATCCAGAACCTTCTTCTTTCTCTTTCACTTTCTGAACGGTTTTATCCTCTAACTCATCTCCTACATTTTGTTCCACGTCTTTCGGCGTTGCGGAAGGGATACTTTGAATACCCTTGCCAAAAACTTTCTCGTAAGAAGTTTCAAAGATTCTAAGCTTCTCAGAGATAGGCTCTGAAGGTTGATAGATGTTAGAAGGAACATTATTGGAATTAGTATTGTAAATTACTTCGTTTGTATTTTCATCCATTTTCTTCGATGGTTGAGGAACTTCTTCCATTTGTTTCGAAACTGTATCAGTAGCTTTTGTGAATTTCGATGAACTGCACCAGTCCAAAGAATCAAAGACCGAGAATCTTGCTGATTTTCGGTCTGTTGCGATCGGCGCACATCCGATTTTCGGTTCGGGAATATTAAATCTCTTGCAAACGATACTCGCTGGTTTCCATTCGCTCCGCTGTCGCGTAAGTTTGCCAAACATTTTCAATCTTACCGCTTCCTTTACATCCTTTTCCGGATCCGTTTGTTCCATTGTATGATCAGCGCTATGTACAAACTTGTCTGCCATATAATTATTCGATTGTTCCAGTTTTGTCGCTTGCTCGAATTCCACGCGTTCTTGCTCTCTTTCCCAATCAGTCATAGAAAGTGGTTGAATACTTTCAAACTTGTCTCTTTCGTCATTCTTTGAGAAAATAAGATACTGTTCAAATCGTTTCTGTTTGTCTGGATCAGATAGGAACAATTTTTTCGTTTCACTCTTATCTAAGGTATCATTTTCCACTGATTTATTTAAACTTGATTGCTCAGATGCTGAAAAAGATTTTTTAAAATCTTCAAGCTTCTTTAAGCTGCCCGTCTCCTGTCCAGAATCGACAATGCCGCCTTTGACAAAGTTTGTCACGTTCAATTTATCCAGCCAAGAGTTGCCCTTCGTCTTCTGCTCACTTTCCAATTTTTTTCTCTCCTCTATTTGTTGCTTACCATGTAAATTCAAAGTTCTTGAAATAATATTAGAGGCAACGGATGTGCTAGATGGCGCCTGTAGCTTCTTCAAATGTTCGTCAGAGTCTTCTAAAATACGCGCCCTGTCTGTGGCATTCAATGGCTCCTTGCGTTTACTACTTTCTACTGGGGTTGCAATCGGCGGATAAAATCTACTTTTCCTAACAGCGTGCACTGGCACAAAATCTTTCGGCAATTCAAAACATTTAAAGACTTTCTTGCTCTCTAGTCTCGCCTTCGCGCGAATAAAACCCTCCAAGCAATCGGTTTGCGAGCTACTCGGACCATCCTGAGACCACCTCGTTTTCGTCTTACGTTCGGGACCCAGAGCGAAGTCATAATGCGACATATCTTCTTTCTCGTATATATCCTCATCGTCAGCTTCAAAAGCACCAACACCAAATGCCTGGCCACGAATCGACAATTTCTTGTTTTTATCTTGAACACAAAACGCTGGAGTGTCAAAAAGATTGATGTGACCAGAAAGAACTTTCCGCCTATCTAGACCTGAATAACCAATGCCAAAATAATTATCCTTTGGCTTGCATCGAAATGGTTCGTAATCATCAGGTGCAAAAGTAATATTGGTAGAGTCATCATCAGAACTCTCAGAACTGCTCTCTACTGTTTCAGAATTGTCCTGCATCAATTTTAATTTTTCATTACGTTTTTTTATCTTTTGCTTTTCTTTCTTTGTCACTCGAGAACCCACACCTTGACCAGGTTTCCAGCCCATTTTTTTAAGTAGGATGATACCCACTGTTTCTCTGTAATTAGAAAACCATACCAGAAATCAATATAGTTTTAAATCTAGAATATAAATCAAACATGTGGGTAAATAATTTATATAGTATTTAACTCTCTTAGACCAAAACACGCAGTTAATTTAAATTTAAAAGTAGCAAAGTTTAAATGGCATTATTAATGTTTGCAAATACTTACTTGACAGTTTTTAAAAGCTCCTTTAAGATGGGAGCACCAGGGATAGGCCCTTCCTGACTTATTCTCTCCCTCTTCTTCCCTCTCTGTCCATGATCAGCATATTCACTGGTGGCACGAATACCTTTGGGAGCAATCCCAAAGAGACTCGTGTCCTCTTCATCCATGAAATCTTCTGGTCGTTGAACGATATTGTCCGCCTTACTGCTCCTAGAGGACTTGAACTGCTGCGGTCTCCAGCCATCGCGAGTGCCGACAGTGTTGAAGAATCCCGCTGAGAAACCGCCTGTAAATGCCCCGTGAAACCTACGTCTACCTTGGGCGTCATAGGCATACTGATCCTCGATCGTAACGGGCTTCTTTCGTGGAATGTTCTCTGCGAGATCGAAATATTTTCAATATAACGCAACGAAAAGGAACATTTGCATAATACACTCTTACGTACGGTAATTTATCGTTTGCGTACCTTCATCCAAGGGATCAAGAGGAACGCCGAACGTCGCATAATTGTCTTCGTCCGAGTCCCCCATTTCGAAAGAAACCAAATTCCTGCGACGTAATCTTCCCGTTTGGTTTAATCAAATGTGACAAAGTCTTTTCAACTGTCAAATTTTTGTTGAAATCGCGCAGAGAGCGATTCGGGAATTTCGGGGTTAGGAAAGAGAGAGATATATATNATATATATATATATATATATGTCATTCAACGAGTACACAATACTCAGGCTGCGTTCCGTAATGTGCATATGCGCGCATAATATATAATACACGTAACGTGCACTATAGATAAATGCGCGCATATGCACATTACGGAACGCAGCCTCAGCCTCAGCAGACGCAGCAGACGGCTCCGGCAAAGGCAGCTAATCGACGCGCAGGCGTACGATGCGACTGACTGATTCGTCGCACTGTACCGACGATTATTTACGCGAACGCAATGAGGACAAGGCGCGAATACCAAATTGTAAGGACAAATAAATAGTAGATACGAGTACAAATTGACTCACTGTTCGCCGCTGATCGCTCCGTCCAGTTCCGTCCAGCTCCGTCTCGAACATTCGAGTCCGTCCAAGATCCTCCTCACGACGATGCGTCTTGATTCATAGTTGGCACGACCCTTCGTTTTCAGCACTCTTAAAACACTCTCAGTACTCACACTACTCACGCGTGTCAGAAACTCGGGATACGAGACAACGGAGAAGATGCAAAACACGATTGAATGCGACACGACTTCGCACTATACATCGTATCCGACTGACGACAGATGTTGGCACGAACGCCCGACATTTTACTTTACTTTTGACACTCCACGGCACTCTCGAAACACTCGCTCGCATCAAATACTCGTACGGGATGACGAAGATGCGAGTTGAAATACGCCGCGACGCGTTTTGACGTCGCGTCGTCCTGCCTTACCTGTCTGACCGACCGTTGCCGGTTGAGCGACACCGTAAAGCGGCGCAGGCGCGAGTGGGCGGAGCTTAAAATTCACGCCGCTCGATCGCCGCTACGCAGTGCCGCCGTGCCGGTCGGCAATAGTCGGTTAGGCAGGACGCAGGACGGCGCGTATGGCGCGTATGGCG
>QKQZ01053884.1:0-27485 GCA_003595255.1 Solenopsis fugax | reverse complement strand
ACTCGGCTCGCCGCTTCGACTCCGAAACGCGCGCGCGAGATATCGCTTTTCGCCTAGCTCAGTGTGCGGCCATTTTGGGTCCTCAAGGCGCCACCTAGCACACGCACATTCGCTTTCTCGTCACCTGATCCGACGACGGAGGAGGAAGGTCATTGCTTGACGGTTGTGGTTCGTAGATCAACGGTCGAGGCGACCAGTACCGGTATTCCCTACGTTTTTAATACAACTTTTCATCCTGGCTAGAAAACATACCTCTTTATCATGATCATCACAGCGTGCTAGGACCCTGCTGAAAACAAAACGACGAACGTCAACTTCGTCGTTCCGCTCTTGAGAAATCTTATGGCACGTGGTCGCGATTGCATGCTCGAACACGTGATCACCTAGATCAACCCTGTCACTTGTGGGTGAGGATAGTGACACTTTGAAAATTCACTGAAAGATCGGTACTCCGTAAGACGTGTCTCGAGATCACGAGCGCGATTACAAGGACGAGGATGACGACGACGACGACGACGACGGCGTCGGATTTACCGGCTGCGAGACGAACCACGGCGGGGTTCCTAGCAGACAGGGAGAGGAATACGAACTAAGGGTTCTATATCCATCCGACGAGCGACGAGGAGCCGGGCCGAGTCGAGCATAGCATAGGGAGCAGAGCAAGGAACACTGGCACCACTCCTGGTAGGGGTAGCCGACGTCCGTCCCGAGTCTTTCCTCATCTGCAAGTCGTATAACCGAGCTAATTATCAAGTTAATATGGCCATTCTGTATGGAACCCCGCGAGAGAGTGGGTGGAAGTGAGATGCTAGCAAGGGGTGGCGCACGGCGTGCGAGCAAGACGGCCGGAGGTACATTGATATTATAAGTTGCTTCAATCGCTGTATTCATTTGTAAACTAACCAGGCTAAATGTATTCACCACCGCGAGGCGGCGCGCCGATAGGCGGAGCCACGGGTACCCGGGCTACGACGGCGCCCTTCCTTCCTTCCTTCCTTCCTTCCTTCCTTCCTTTCATCCATCTACCTTCCTACCCTTACGCCATCGGCGTCGCCAACTGTTCTCTGTCGCCGTCGTCCTTTCTAGTCAGGTCTCGATAGCCACAGCCTTCGATGGTCACCATCATCATCATTTACCACATTGAGCAGGTTTTAAATCGAAGAAAACCCTTTAGAATTGCGAAACGATTTGCGATCGCTTCGGAAAACAAGAATATAAAACGTGTATTTTCTTTATCACGATTTCTTTATTGCAAAATTCGAGGCTTCCAAAGATCAAATTAATTTAAACAACTTAGTTGCTGCTTGCTGAAGCTAAATCATTAATCAATCAGTATTTTAAGTAATTTTTCTTTTCGAATGTAATAGTTTTCTTTATATAATTTTTTTTTCCTTTTACGAGTTAAACATCTAGTAGTCGCAGCTTGCAAACTAAGCTGATGCCGTAACGAAATCGAGGGACGTTCATCGACGCTTCTGCTCTTTTCCAAGACGGCCATCCCGAATCTGGCGAACGCTCCGCGGAGGCGTACACACTCTGTCATTACGTTTCATATATTCAGATTTTTTCCTGCGAGCGGAGCTAGCGCGGGCGCCGGCGTGTATTATTATTCCGAAGCAACTTTACGCCCACCTCTTTCGTTTCCCTACCTTTCCTCTTTCTCGATGGCGCGGAGCATCGTAGCGGTTCGGGCGCTCCTATGACGACGAAGACGAAGACGACGACAACTGACGTCGACGATGTCGTCTTACGGTTCGTCTCGAGAACGAAGACCGCGGAAATATGAATGCATAAATGCATAAGTGCTCCCACTACTGCCGTCGTGGGCCACCACCATCTGGTCCTCCCGCCTACTTCATTCGCGTCGTGATTCCGAGTTTCTTTCTTCGAAGATGCTTTTTTGCCCTTCAACCTGCGCTCGCTAGAATTTCTCTCACTCGCAGGTTGAGTTTTCGCTCTTGCGCCAGTATGAATTCTGTGAAAAATACTGGATGTTTCATCTCAAGTTTCGACAGGAATATTGCAGTAATGTACTGTGAATAGAATAAAATGACACGGAAGAAGATATCTTCTCGAATTTATATGCTCGAGAAAAATTATCGCTGTTTATTTCCGTTTGATATCGCCCTATTCCTGTAATCACGCGCGAGTCTACCCTTAAGATTCTCAACAGAAACAGTATTGTTATGATAGGTACGAGCCACTCATGTTCTCCAAAGTAAATAGCACGCTTGCACGCTCTCAGATTGTATTCCGGTATTAGTCGGGGGATACGAGTCTCCCTATTCTCCCTCTCCGAACGAAAAGAGAAGACGCACCGGTGGTGCCACGAGATTAAAAGACAAATTAGCATAATGTGTGCCTGTGCGCCCCAAGCTGCCCTGCGAAGAATTACGGGGATAGTCTGCCCGAATACTCTCCTAGTATCTCTGCATGCACTACGACTCTCATAATAATGAATCTTACAATCTTTTTTTTAAGCTGCGTACCTTCTTTACTTTAAAATTATTGTGAAAAATATTTAGATAATATAAAATTAAAATTATTTAATCTTTAATGGTCATTTTACAAGAATCTAATTATTTTTATATTCGAAATTTATTAATCTTTTTTTTATTAATTTTAAGATTTTACTGATTTCGATTACGATGACGATAGAAAAACGATACACTCGATCCGAATGCTTTCAGCATGCGGAGCGTAACGTGCCGCTATCACAACGACGGCTTCGCTGGCGAGTTTTTAATCAGGCACCGAGCAACGTGCTCGTCTCTGTCTGGTCGGCAACCAAAAAGGATCGTCGACCGTCGGCCGATGCAGAGAGGGAGTGGGCGATAGAAAGGGGAGGCATGCGGGGGATGTTGGCGGCGATGCAAATAGCGCGTTTAATAAAGTGTCGCACGGCTGCCATTTGAATATTGTAGCATATTCACTTTTCTCATCGAGTCCGCACGAGGAGGAGACGGAGGGTGGGCAAAGGGATGAGGAAGAGAGCAAGAAAGGGAGAGAGAGGGGCGGCGGGAGAGGGGGGAGGGTAGAAGATCGAGAAGCCGAGCAAGGTGGCAAAGAGAAAAGCCTAAGAAAAGACGGGGAAAGTTGACGGAGAAAATCCGCGGCCGAGGGGGGCGAAACGGAGATCACCTTGATGTTCTCTCGGTTTGTATATACACGCACACACGCGTGGGCGTGTATACATGCAGGCAAACGCGTGTACGGGAACTGTCGAGCGAAAAGAGAACGGTGAATCGCACCTTCTTCGCTTCATGCATGATTCAGCCGCAGTATCTCATTTCATCTGCTGCCTCCTCCGCTAAACTATATCTCCTAATGGTAATGCCATTCCGCGGCACATATCTCTTTATATTACGTGGGCTGCTTGGCCGACTGGCTGGTTCACGGTTTCTTGGCTTGGGTATATCCCGACGAAAGTGCCACTACCACCATGCCCCTTTTCCACCCCTGTAGCACGGTGCTCTAGCACCCTATCCTCTCAGACCTCGCTGCGTCTGCCTCTCGTTTACCACCTTCGGAGAGTTCTACCCCTCTAGGTGCGAGCGGTGCCCCCCGATGTGTACGCGCGTGTACGTGTGTTTGCACGGCGTGTCGGTGTGTGTTCGTAGCACTCGGCTGGGTGAACGCGTTCGTCGTGGGCGCTCTTGAGCGCGGAGCATTGGGGAAGAAATAAAGAAAGAAATTGTTAGTTCTCGCTGTTTTAAATTACCATTTATTACGACACATAAACCCGACCTGGGCCGGGAAGTCCTACTAGCGGCCATCTTGTTCCACCCTCCTGTGGGGTGGGTAGCCGGGAGATCGCAGAGGAGGCAAAGGCAGGGTCGAGAACACAGTCTATATCATCGTCTTCTGCTCTCCATCCCCGCTCGTACCCCGCAACTCCCTTCCGTCCTACATCCCGCTCTCTCCTGCCGCATCTCTTCTCTTTCGACTTCTCTTTTTGACAGGGACGATCTCTTTCTACTTACGCGATCCTCTACTTTCTTCTTCAAGGTTCGTATATCTCTGTACCGCGCGTAGGGTTGAAACCCTCAGTAATGATCATTACCTCCGGCATAGTGACAAGTGAGCCCGGGGAACCGGCGCTACGACTGCAGGAAATGGCCACAGATAACGCTGTCACGGCCATTTTTATATTATGACGAATGGATCATCTTTCTTCCGTTAACTTGGCCCCGCTGGGGCGCCAGGACCACAAAGGGGAACACGGGTGATAGATTTCGTGTAACTGTTTTGCGTTCTTTCGGGAAGTACTTTTGCTACTATCGCATCAGTATGTGCGTTAGTCAATGAAAACAAACTACATTTTCTTTCGAAAAAATTTAAAATATTAGATATATATATATATTTTTTTTTCAGTATTACGAAGATATGTGCAACCACACACATATTTTTAATATAAGAAAAAATTATACATCTGTCTTTTATGGCTATGAAAGTTGAAAAGAGAATTTAAGTAATTAGAAATTACACGTAATAAAAAATAATAAATAATTAGAAAAGAGAGAATGTCCCAGATAAATTTCAGGAACGGCATCTTCAATAAAAACTTTAGCACGTTCACAGAAGCGTTGCCACGCATTTGATAACTTTTTTTACAATAAATCGCACAATTTTCCATTTTTTCTGCGTTTCTACGTCGCAAGCGGCAATCATAAAGATCCCGACGAAAAAAAAAAAGAAAATATCCGACTCGATAATGTTCCGTTTCGGATCTCATGGCGCCCCCCGCCGACGCGATGGCCTTTCTCAGCCCCTCGCTACGCGGCAATAACGGCACCGGGCAGTCTTTCATATCGTATCGGGGCAGCTCGTCTATGTGGAAATGCGATCACTTAGAACCGGCCTCGAAGTATAATTCGCCTACGTCTACGTAGATCGGCGTGCCGGTCGGTTGCGTCCGTGTGAGCCCGAACAGATCTCGTATATTTTTTATTATTGGTCGATGGAGCCGGTCCCCCGGGGGCGGAGGGGGTGGGACGGATTGGTAGCGGGTAGGAGGTTTCGATAGCTGACCACTCGACTGGATGTGGATGCTACTGCTTCCTTCCCTCTTCCCGCTTGGCTCCTCGTGTGTCCTTTCCCTCATGCTCTCGTTTCCTCCACCATGTTGCAAAAGGAAGCCGTTCGAGTGGACGAGCGAGTCTGTGTGGTCGTGTATATTTTTCGCTCGGTATACGCCGTTCTCCCGTGTGTTTGCGCGAGTGCTTCCTCTACATATATATGTGCGGCACAGTGGACCGCGTATCTCTTAGGTCGAGGTCGTTTTATTGAGTGTGGACGGCGGAGAAGCGATTCTCATGTTTTTACATCGAGGCAATTTTTCCATTTCGCCCCGTTGCCTTCAAGAACACGGACTTTCGACGTTCCGGGACCGCTGGCCGTCTGGCTATTTCTGCCCCTTTCCCCTTTCGCGAGTCTCTCATCTCTTCTGTTTTCTCTTTCGGATCAGTCGGTCTCATCAGCCGATATCCATTCGTCCTGTACGCGACACGAAATTCGAAGCGACGTCTTAAGTCGTTTACGTTCAGATTGCTATCACGAGTTTGTGAGTGGCAGAATGGATGCGAATTAGAATTGACATTGCAAAATATTTAATTCATACGAATTAAAAACGAGTCGTATGTTCGAGCAATTTCAAAAGCATTTTGAAATTGCTCAAATTTCTTAAAACGTATTTAAGAATTATATATGTGAAACTTCCGAAGTTTTACGTATTTTAAAATATATTTTAAAATATATCGCACGATTACATGATTTGAAATAATTAAGCATGATTGTAATAAAAAATATTAAAAATAATAAAATCATTTTGGAATGATTTTGAGGGAAATCAGGTATTTTGATAGCACACGCAAAAGCACGAATAATTTCGCGCTTAGGAAGGTAAAGCATGTCTTAGATCTCCGTTTCCAGTGATATCTTCCGAGTGAGAGATCTCCCTAACACAGTCAACCAAAGTCGACTTTCTGAAATCTAATCATTCCGAAAGAGACCGCACAGTAGTTCAACGTATATTCGGGGATGAGACAGGCTGCTCGTTTAATTCAATCGTCGTAGCGTGCACCAACGGACTATCCGTTATTAACTTTAGCCGTAACCACGTAGTACGTAAGAGCCATCGCAGACGTGGTTGTTCGGGATGGCGTTTCTGGCGAGGGTTGGGTGGTTTACGGACGCGGCTCTACCGAGAGAGAGTGTATTCTCCTCGAAGAGGAGCGGAGTATCCGAAGGTAGTACCTCCATGCGGAAGATTCCTTCGAGAAGGTTCCTTCTCCTCGAAGTGGAGCCACCGGTTGGCTCGCCCCCGCTTTCGGGGGCTGTTCGCCGGCGAAGCCCGGGGATTGGTCTAGGACGATAGCTGTCCGGGCTCTATCTCTCTCTCTCTCCCTCTTTCTCTTTATCCCTCTCCCTGTAGTGCCTCTCCTCGGTGGCTTGATTATACGTTGACCTAAGAAAATCAACCACCCACTACCACCACCAGCAGCAGCAGCGCCAGCCGCGCGTCCTCGGCCTTCGTCCTTCTCTTCGACGATGGTGGCCCCGTGGCCCCGCCATCCTTTCGACCATCCAGCCGAGAGGAGAGAAGCTGCGGCGAGGCGCGTCGAACAAGCGAACCAGGTGCCCCGATCCTAACCTTCCTCTTCTATCGACGGGGTTGCACCGCGCCGCGATGGGAGAGAAAGAGGGCGAGAGATCAGAGTGGGAGAGGGAGAGCGCGGAGGGAAAGCGAGCGAAGGGTAACTCATCGCTTATGGATACTGATGACTCGCGCAATGAACTCAGACCGCGCTAAGGGTGGTACCGCTCTGCGGTAAACCCACCGTTCTTCCCTTCTCTTGTCTTCGGCATCCGCGTCCCTCTTCTTCCTCGTCGTTTATGCTCCTCTTTCTGCCCTCGCGGTTATCTTTCTTCGTGTCCCTCTACCCGCCTTCCTGCTTCCCGACCTGCGATCTTTCAATAACATTTTCCCTTTTTCTCGGGCCAGTTGGGGGAAGATAGTGGAAACTGGGTGCCGTCTTATGTATAGAACATGCGGGGGCTTCATTGCGACTCGACGATCCTCTCTACGTGTTCCGTGGTTATACACAGTAACAGCGTTCGAGTTAATGTCTTTTACGTGACAGATGGATTTGCTCGTATTCTCTATAATAACATTCGACGAAACGTAGATCGTCGTTAGCGTTATTGACGATATAGCACTGAAGAAATTTAAAAGTTAGATTTATAAGATAAAGAAAATAAATTTCTCTTTATTAGAAAATTTTATTTCTATTTTTTTTTTTTTTTTTCTGAAGTTACATTATCTCGCTCTTTCAATCTTGCATAAGAAATAGAATAGGGAATATGGAACACTTTGTATATTCAACACTCGTATATTCGTATACCTGATACGAGACTATAGCGTACTTTTACCTTCAAAGCACCTTTTGCTTAAACGCCTTGACGCGGCCTCACGTGCACATTAAACGAGCGCGATATGCGCGGAATATCGTCGGACTAACGAGGCGTTACAAACTGAATAGAGTAGAAATTCCGTCGCGACGCCGTCGGGGAAGTCCCCGCGTCGTTTTTTCCACGTACGATGCCGCGTATACTTCTTTCCTCCGCCTCTCACGGCCATTCGTTTCTATTACCTCGCGTTAAGGGAGCGCGGCCGGTCGACTGGTCTCTCGGCCCCGAGGTTAGATTTATTTTCACTCCACGGATATTTTTTTATGGTCCCGCACGCGTTATAGTCGCCGCTCGTGGTAGTCCTAGAGGGAAGGACTTCGCACGCGCCCGATCCGCAACGGACGGATCTCCTTACACACAGGCGCGCACGCACTGAATCATATGCCGACGTGCACGTATTTGTCGCGTGCGCGTGTATGAGCGGTCGAGCGGACGGGATCAGTCGTATAATAAACCCATAAACACCCCCGTTGCGCGCCGAGAAAAAGTGCGCGGGGTGGTAAGCAGGGGGCGAGAGACAGAGACGAAGCCACCCCTCCCGGAATGATACATAAAATGCCGTGCACACGCTCCGAACGTTAGCCGCTGATACACGCGGCGATACATCGATCGTCGCATGTCTCTGGAATAACTTTCGAAAGAGTCGGCTTCTCTATCTTGGCGAATCGAGAGTATTTTCCTAGTCATCGAGAAGCGTTCGTTATTTCTTCTTCGCGAGGAAGCCAAAGTAATTACGTAGTTCGCTTATCATTCTTATGTTCCGTCTTAAGATAAAAAGAAAATAAAACTTATTAATAAACTGCTACTCCATAAAGGTTATTGATTATAATAAAAATTTAAGATGTTTTTGAGGTGCTTGCATGATTATTAATTTTGACGATTAAATCTGAGATATTTCTAACTTCAGTTTACGATGTGTTTTGATTATTATACAACGGTTTTAATGTGCATCAGTGCGCACTAGTGCGTCCAATTAAATTCGCCATTAAATTATCATTGTACAAAAGTTAAATATGTTACATTAATATTATTTACGATACTATAATCGATTTTTTAGATAAAGTTTTTCTAAATAAAAAGAATCGTTATTTAAAGTTAAAGTTCCAATCAATTTCGAAATTATAATTCGATGGATTTGTGCGGTAAAACATATCTGAGAAGAGGGATGAATCGAATGAAGCGTGTCGTCGTACGTCGCTAACGGGAACGACCTTGCCGTCGCGCGATGCGTGCACGTTGCAGTATGCATGCCTGGTATGTAGCGCCGTGGACTTCTGCATTGAAAGAACGACGCGGGAAGGTGAGGAAAAGACAAAAGAAAAAGTCACAGGTGTGGGAGCGGGAAGAGGTGGGGAGGGGGAAGGAATTCCTAAGCACCCGGAGTGCAATGCTTACCCGCGGTAACGTTTAAGCGTTGCCATAAGTAAGTACGAGACCTTAGCGCGCATCAAGGAAACAAACAGCTGGCGCGCGCAATATGAATTAAACATGCTGATTAATAATTAACAAGTTGCCGGCTCCTTGCCCGCGTGCTCGGAGCCCGCGTACCGGTGTGTGTAGACGGTGTGGTGGGTGTTCTCCCCCCGTCCTTCTCGCGCCTTCGCTCTCTGTGTGCGAACGTCGTGGTCGATTAAATCTTACGTTCGACACTCGTGATGAGGCGGCTGTTTTTCAAGGTACTGCATGTCAAATACTACGAAAAACGTACGGCGGTGAGCGTCTCGACGCGCGACATCGCGTATTAGTGCTTTCGCAGTAATTAGCTTCCCTTGTTTTTCCGTGGTTCGTGTTATCTCGTAACATAACACAGTACACACGTTTTTATTCGATATGTTATCTCGTAACTCTGATATAAGCTCGGTCTCGAAATATTGCTGCGTTATGTTGACAAATCGAAAGTAATTGAATGTTAAAAGTCGCTGATGAACAGATGAATCGAATGAAAGCGTTCGCTTTCGCTTTTTGTTGCCGGATAGTGCCTCGCTTTCTCCACTTTGCGTACGTAAAAACGGCTCACTACAAAGACGGGATAGCCGTGTATCGCATTCGAGACGAAAAGAGAGAATTTGATTTCAAATTCCGTTTGAATTAACAGTGCGCGCGAAGGAGGGAGGTGCGTCTGAGATCGTTCTCGTATTTATAACATATCTCGGCGAAGAGGTTTCTGTGGCAGTGGTATTGCTTTACAGAAATCCGATCAGTTCTTTCCGTAAAGAACGAGGAAAAAGTTGGCCCGCGTAGAAGAAGCTGACGAGACGGTGGAGGGTCTGCCGACTCGCTCGCTCGCGCTCGCCTCTTCATGTTTATTAATGTCCCGTACATCCGCGTCTATCGATTCGCCGTTTCACTCTCGTTCCTCTCGCGAGATAATGATACTGACCTACGCCAGCTGTCGCGTAACCGTGGATTTAAATGGACTTAACAACGCCGGGGATAACCGTCGGCAGCCAGTCAGGCAGCTCTTGACACATTGACTGCATACATTACTGTAAACGTCGCTGTTGATGCGATCGACGCGGGAAAGAGATTGAAAGACAGGGGAATGACTGCGTTCAAGTAGAAACATGTGATACTGTCGAATTATTTCGCCGACTTTAGCTCAATTTAGATAAAAAGAAATTTATTTGAAAGATTATAAAAGTATTGTTCGTTTTGTCTGTTCTGGGTCTACTCGGAGCAGGTTCAACCTACTTTACTTCCTGTTCTACGATTCACTTCCAGAGTTTCTCTATCTTAACTTAAAGATAGCCAGGCCTGCTTGGATTTGCTCCGAGTAGACTTGGAACAGATAAAACAAACAATACTATTGAAGCACGCTCGTTTGCGACGTGCGAGAATTTATTTCAAGAACTAGAAGTTGGCAATTTATTAATTATTAATCAATATATCTATGTATTTTACGTCTTTAGCTTTACACGTTGAAGTGAAGATCGTTCCAATAAATGGGATTCCATCGAATATTTCGGACTAATCCAACTACCGAGAAGCTTTGGAAGCTCTTGATAGGAAATTCGAAATTTTCGTCATATGAGACAAATACATCGAGTTAATCACGGAATCTGTCCAAGAAATATCATTCTGAGACGATCTAAGACTTGTGTATCTTTTTGTTGGCATCGGCGCTGACCTGAACCGGAAAGATTTATGTGATAACGCGTCCGACAACCCTTCTCGCAGACTCGTTAATACCGTGTATCGAGACGAGAAACCATAATTGCCGCTCGCACCCCGAACAGCCTCAACGTTAGGGTGACGAGTCCAGGAAGTATACTTATAATTGCGGGTGAGAGGGAGAGAGCGGAGAGAGACAGGAGGCGGATGAAGAAGCGAGGCAACGAACGACACGAGAGCCGTAACGCCGTTGCTGTATGGATTAATGAGCGATAAGGCTTCTAATGAGCGGCAGGTGAACGAATGAGCGGGCGAACTAAGTAAGCTGCGTTTCGTATCATGGTTGTTCTGTTTGTTTGATTCTTGAGTTACGACGTAAAATATAGAACCTCTTAGACAGTGCTTTTTCTCTTTAAACGAATCGTAAAAAAGTACACTGCGTCAATTATCTATGTTTAAAAAATCGAAACGTTCTTTGGTCTCCCTTCTCCGTAATCCAATTGAAAATTCAGGTGAATTTTCCATTTTGAATTAGTCTGCCTTAATTTAGACACGTACAAAAAAAAAATGAAAAACGTTTCGGGCCAAGCAATTGTGAAATCGTATTCTGGAATGTTGGAAAAGTGTGTCAACATTTTTTTAGATTTTTAGAGCCCAAAAGTCTTTCAAAAACAGTAGCAGACACGAGTAACCCAGTTGGACTAGAAAAGTAGTGAAATAAACGTTAGAACGGAAGGTTAATTATTTCGTAGCGCTTTCCTGATTGTATTGTATTGATAATGACATTTTATTTCTTCACGATTATTCATAAAATAGTGTATTATAATAGAAAATAATAATAATTATTATAAAGTAGATGAGAGAATATCTGAATGTTGATATTACCGTAAGTAGAGTCGCTTCGACTTAAATAACTCCTTAATTATGATATGCATAAACACCTTGATTCCATAAGGTTAAGCTTCGTTCGACTGTAATTATATTCTCCAACTTTCCTCTCGTTTACATCAAATTACATCGGTGCTAACAACCGGTTAACGTCGCATTCTCTCCGTCTCTTTCTCGATTGTCTCGACGGGCGGATCGGTTTTGTCATCATATATCCGAACGAAATTATGCAGTTACTTTTGTGCAACGTGATATTACGGGAGACAGCAGACAAAAACGAAATAATGGCGTCGCGGCGACGTACGCGCTTATGGATACGTGCGAGCGACGGCGGCCGTTGGGCAGGCACCTTAAGAGGGCCGGGGAGTCACGTCCTGTGAATTGTGGGCCACGTGACAGAGGCGTGAGGCGTGATCGAGGTGCGACGCGATGGAACAATGCCATCGGGGCTCTTCGAGGAGGAATGCCGGTACGCCGCGCCCATCTTTTCACGATCTGTTTTGCTCACTCGCGAGTCCTGAGCGACGCGAAGCGACAAACGGTTGACAATCGGGACGATAGGGGCACAATCGCGGTGGAATTGGTCTTAAATCGATCGCGAGAGTGACTCGGAGTCATCGCGAAGTTTTACCGTTCCGCGTTTCTTGGCGTGGCCGGCGCTTAACGGGATTGAAAACTTCCACGCGTTGAACTTCCAGCCTGCTCACGGCGGACCTGAAACTTGTCGCCGTTATCATTATCATTTGTGTTTCGCATGGGACGCTGATAGAAATCGCATTTTACGATGAACGTATGGAAAGTAGATAAGAATTTATACAATTGTATAGAAAGAAGCGAAAATTCATTTCTTAGTATATCACAAATGTGGATTTAGGAACAAAATATTGGCTTTATCTAATCAAATTACATTCTGAAAAGACTTCTTTGAAGATTATCGCAACGAGGGTCGCTAACCGGACATCGTTAGTACACGAAAGTCAGCCTATCGTCTATGCAAACCGTAGATCACGCACCTTTACGGCGTCATTGGCCCCTAACGGGACCAAGAATTTCCACGTGGTGCCCGATAGTCCGGCCGTGCTTGAAGTGCTCGATTTATATCGTGGAGACGCAAATATGATTTTATAAGTGATATGTGTTCGTCATACTACAGTTTTGTAGCTTTAACGAAGCTATTAATCGTCAACGTTCGATTCCCACAAAAAATGCTTCTGCACGTAAAATAGAATTTTCTTTTGTTTCCGAATTTTCTTAAATTTAACCAGAGTGAAGCAAATGCATAGACTTTACTGATCCTTGCGCGTTTAAAGATATTTTTATAGCTCTTTAATTATCAATAATAAAAATGTTAGACTCTCGAAATTGTCAAAAGTTGAATTTTACATCTCTTTACTTTAATATTGAATGAATCTCTTTATACAGAAATAACATAAAATCAAACGGCTATATGGAAAGAATAATTTTGTTTTAGTAACTAAGAATTTAACTAGATACAGATCAGAAAATATTTTTTAGATATATTTACAGATATTTCTCTCTATATTTACAGATCAGATATTTTATGTTGGACCGTCAAAATAATTATATGACGCTCAAGTATGATAATATTGCTGCAAAAACTTTTAACATTCTAGCAAGCAGCTTAAATGTTAAATTTTTTTAAGTGGTTAACATAATTATTTTCAGATCTGTATTTCAGCAAATTCGAATTCTTTCTGTGTATATTTAACGTCAGGCGCGACAAATATTTGTTTCACATCTTTTAGATGCATTTTTACGTCTTCTAACATTTCATCGTTTCGAACGTACTACATGTCCATACAGCACAAAACATTGCAGCAATGTAGGAACTTTGCAGCAACGTTTCTTCAATATTGCTGAAATTTTACAATATTGCTGCAATATTGTTGAAATGTTCTGTGCTGAAATGTGGGCGCTTATTCATTTCAATACAGAGGACATAAGAGAGCGCAGCCAATTAAGGAACGAATTATTTTCTCCATTCGTCTCGCGCACGCCGCGAGTCGTAATCGAAAATTACCGCCAAATTCGTCGAGCGCCAAAGCGATCCGCTAATGCCCCTCTCGTAATGAAGTCATCTATTCTCGACGTATAGGTAGCCCAGCATACAGCTGTCGATCGATGTTCCGTTTTCCAACGCCATAATGGACCGTGGCCGATCACCGCGGGCCGCAGAGCGAGTAAGGTCTGTCTGTACGCGCCGCGATAAATAGATATCGGCCGTGTCACGCGCGCTATAAGAATGCGATAAGACGCGTGACACGCCCCGCTCGTCCCGCTCGCGGACAATACAAAATCTGTCGTCGTCGTCGTCTCACCGGCGGCGTTCCGTTCCGTTCCATTCTGAGGGACTTCGCCATTGTGTCGGCTCGATGCTCGATGATACCATACTTGAAGAAGAGCCTCGGGCCGGTCTGTCTCGTGACCTTATTCCACTAAAATACACGCGACGTGCATGCTTAATGAGTGTTAACCACGCTGTGTTGTTCGGTAGCTCGTCCAAGTTGTTTGGCGTTCTCATTTTTACGTATCTCAGATGGAGATCATTGCCGGTTCTAAATAAGAATAATTCCTGTTTATAGAAATACAATTGACTTATAAACACATAGCGTATGTGTTTATCTAGCAATTATTCTCGATTTATTGCTACGGTAGATAAAGTATAACTTGTGATCGAGATTAAACTGACCAAATGGTGTTTCCACGTGAACAATTAGATGTCTCACACGTTAATCACCTTCTTTTGAAAAAAAAGGCTGACGAAAAACCGCAGATAGTTCCGAGAATGGTCTCTTTAATCCAGGAACGAATTTAAGACCGATCTCGTTATAGCCACGTTTCTTCGACTCATTCAAAGAATCAAGTTGGAAGTGTCGAAGTAATCCTCGTATCAAAGTAACTGACGACGTCTCGTCAGGCATCGGGACAATAAAGATTATCTCGATGGTCGAGGGTGCAAGAATGGGTGTTACCTCGTTACACGGTACCCCGGTGTACCTACTTACACAATCGTTCGCACGTTCCCTCAGATACACACTCACACGGGGGGGAGTATACGGTCTTATTATCGCGCCGGTGCAATTAAAGAAGGAAGCCTAGAAATTAGCGGGTGGCGGACGTAGGTAAGTATAGAGTCCGTCGCAGTACGAGCCAGTGGCACCGACCACGAGAACCAAGGGGGATGGCTCGTTGAGTCTACGAGGAAAGAGAGAGGGAGAGAGAGAGAGAGCGAAGCGAGATTGCGAGCGAGAAGGAAAACGAAGCTCCTGAATATGCATGGGCCAAACGGAACGGGACGAGGACGAGATAAGGGCCGACTTATTTTTCCTGCCTTTCATTTTGTACCATCCTTATTTTATTTTGGCGCTAACTGCTACCGCTACCCGCTACCGCCACCGGAGATGGTCCCCCGTTCCTTCCTTTCCCTCGGACTCGCGCAAAATCGTCGTGCAACTTGAAATTTTCTCATCGTTATTTGATATCGCGTACAATTTTATCTAAAGTGTCGAAAAAGGGGCTTCCGCGCAATGGCATGTTGCATTTTTTCAACACTTAATTCGTCACTGTTGTAAAGGGAAAATCTGCATAGGAAAAGAACTGCTTTAGTTTTGCAATATATAGTTACGAAGACCGTAAAAGACAACATGAGCCGAACACAATCTAAACTTTAAATCTTTCACGTTAATCTGTTTCAAATATTGTAATTGTCGTCTTGCATGTAAATAAATCTATACATGAAGTCTTGAGATGTACACTATTATTCAAACAAATTAAAACTATGAAAAAAATATATAAGATAAATGCATAAATGGTAAACATTTTTTTAATTGTATAAATTCATGAAATAACTATTTATTGGAATGTAAAAATCTAAAAAAATTCTGTACTTAATTAAAAGAGGCTTTCTTGATTCAACGAGTGTTTCTCTGAAACACCAGCAACATCCTGAACAATTATTCCTGACAAGTTCCAGGGGCGGGCTAGACCAGAGTAAATTGTAGGGGCGGGAAGAACACTAATGGGGCATTAAATAAAAATATTCATTGGCGACCGAAACTCCGGGTAAGTCAGACCACGGTTTACTGTTTTATAGAGCTTAATTGTCGGAGAACCGCGGCATTTTGCCGAAACATTTACTTTACAATTTATTAAACGCAGTGAACTTTTTTGCACTACTTATTTCAACTTTCATGGTAGAATTAGTTTTAACGATGGTGTGATGACCTATAATGAGCTATAATAATCAATTGAATAACTTGTACACCCTCAAAAAAATAATCTTTGTATTATATTAGCTATCTTCTAAGAGGGTTTTTTATTTTTATATATGGCCACAAGAGAAATTCTTTGGTAATAAGAAGAAAATAGTCCAAGCACAATAATATTTTTACAGTTAGAATAATTTCGTCTTGTATATCTGCAGCACAAATCTTATTCTTAATATTATTTACAAGAAATAACATCATCTGAATAGCAATTTTCTTTTTTTTTTTTCTTTCCTTCGGTCTGCTCATCCATAAAAAAGTTACTACATCTATCTTCTCGCGCGGCAATCATTCTACCTAGTTTACACCGAGTATTGCAATATGCATACTAAATACTATATCAGTACCAAATCGTTTGATATGCTCGGTATAAATACAGATATTAAGTTATTTGGTACTAATATAGTACTTAGTACGCGTATCAAAGTGTTCAGTATAAACTAGGTAATACATGGCAGAATGTAGCAACACACTGTGTTTTTCGTGTTACTCGTATCGCATGTAAAAAGGCATTCCACTTGAAGTAAATATAGTTCTCTTAATACAAAAGGAAAACAGAATAATTTTTGATACATTTTTCGTAAACACTACTCTATTAGAAGAGGAATACTCTGTAGAAGTTTTCGTTTGGAATATGAAATTACAGAAAATTTTATTTTAGAATTAGAACACTTTTTTTTAATATACATGTAACTTTGACTCCATTTCCATCATTATATCTGCTAACAATAAGCAAGAATAAAATTCAACGAAAAATGGAATGTAGTAAGAATCTCTAAATATGCAGTTTTTTTTAGATGTCGCGATTAAGCGTGCTGAAAAATACACAACATTCGATGCCCTAATACATTTATGCAACATTTTTACATATTACGATACATACGTCCAGAAATTTATCGAACGCGTTTTGATCCGCCACGTGCTGCATCGCATTAACTTTCGACCTATGTGGACCTAGGTGTACACACGGAAACAGTCACGCGTTTCGAGACGGTAGGTTGACGGAAAGGCCGACGAGCGGATGTCCCGAAAATCGCGATTAGTATGCGCCTTGTCGTGTCGCGATGCGTCCTGCGGGCCGTCCTCAACGCGTCACGACGCGCGTTGCGCCCAACAGTACTCACTTCCTCTTTCCCGCGATGGCCGATCGGAGAAAAAAAAGGAATCATGAATATGCATCGGGCGGACCCCGGGCACGACCATTTGTTGTCGGCGTTTCGCACCCGGCCATCCGGGGCCCTGAGGGCCCCGAGGACCGCCGAGGTCATCCGGCATTCTCAACCGTATGGCCCGCGATAAACAAGATTGCAATTACGGACACATACCGTCGCCTAGCTCACTCACCTGCCTTTAACCGTATTTAGTATTACAATCGATGAGGGTTGGTCCGAGTAAATCGATAAGTTTGATATGTCAAATAGATTCCAAGATAACCTGTAATTAATACAACTGAGGAGCTTTGGGTAGTTCGTGTGTTTATTTCTGAATAATATATCCGGTGTCAGAGATGCGGGAAGTTGTATGAGTGGTCAAATGAATTTTCAAAGGTCAAATTGTATTGTTCCTAGCGGCAAAATGCGCCTATATGATTGTATCGGTCCACCTGCTCGTTAACTTATTGTATTGGACAATCCTAAGAAGACGATCGATTAGAGATACGCTATGTATGTCAAATTAATATAAGAATAATATATTTATGATAAAATTCTTTCGTTGGGCATTCTGGGATTGCAATGATAATGATCACAAGCGCATATGTGTTTTTTAAGCGCTCACCTGTTTCGATGGTATTCAGTATAATCGTGCTACAGATTATTCGACAATGAAGAATCATTTTAATCATCTTAAGCTAGATAAGCCAATCGCAGTCAAGAAGCATAACGTAAACGATAGCAAATTCAAATTCTGTTGATTTTCTTACTGCTTAAGTTTTTTGCGTGCACTGAAAGAAAAGACTGGTTATAACTATCAAATGTATAGTGAAATAGTATCAATTAAATATTTGATCAATATAACCAAAAATAATTTTACTTTTCTAAATATTTAGTAACTTATACCAGATTTGATAATACTTACTAAACATTTAGTAAAATAAAATTATTTTTTGTTATATTGACCAAATATTTAATTGATACTATTTCGCTATACATTTGATAGTTATAACCAGACTTTTGTTTCAGTGTGCTCTAATACTTGTTCGTTAAAACTTTGTTACCAATATTTATAACGTCATCATATAATCGAAAGTTCATATGAGGGTAATTACGAATGAATGCAACTGAATGGCAATAACGGAACTATTCTAAGAAACTATAACTATTATTGCATAGCGATATAAAGTTCCGCCAGCAAAGAATACCCCGCACGTCCAAGTTTTATTAATGACATGATTATCTGACAAGCAACACAGCTTCGTCATTGCCATTAGCGCGTATTGATAAATGTTAGCCTTACTTTAATCTTCATAAACTACTCGAAGAATAGTGGTAGTACTGGTGGATATAAATAAAACAAAGTTTTAATTGGGAAAATAGATGTTGCGTACATGTTGATTATTAATAAATATTGCTTTTTAGTCAGAGTTTCCTTAAAAAGACTGGACTTTTTTAACATCAAAATTTAGGAAGATGGCGATAATATGTTTAGACTCTTTCCTGACGCTTTTCGAAATTATTACGGGAATCATTACATTTGATTTCGAAAAAAAGATCGCATTTGAAAATAATTGCATTGTAAAAGTGCACAAAAATTGAATGTTATAGCTTTTTTGGGGGGAAAAAAAATTAAAAACTTATGACATTTCTTATTTGTCATTTGTTGAAAGATATCATTTTTGATAGCATACTATAATAGGATAATTTCATATTGTGAGCTTAATAACTGTTATATTACTTGAAATGAAATATTTCTGAGATTACTTGTGTAATAATAAAATACAAAAGATATGAAAACAAAGCGATTGTTTGAAAGTATACGTGCACTAACTCCAAACAACAATTCTATTTCGCAGTAGATTTATACCGCAACGTAGATAATTATCATCTAGATCTTCTTGACGAGTGACCACACTCCGTTGAGAAACGGAGCGAAGTGTTCGCTTTGCGTAAGCTTCGGAAATAGAGTAGGGTGGAGAGAAGACGGCGAAATTCAGCACGGGAAAGGCCAGCAGCACCCCTTCGAGCGCGGCCGGTGCGCTCTGCGGCAGGAAGGAAACGCGAAATAAATATAGCGAGGCGCTGCGGCGAGCTTGGGAGCGGCATGCGGCGGGGAACAGCGGGCAGGGTCCGCACCGGGGACTGGAACTGGAACTGGACGGCAGTCCGGCCAGAAAGATACATATTTTTAAATATTTTAGTCACGGTCCGCAATCGCCTCGTCACGCAGCCTTGCCACCTACTGCCTGCTGCCCATTACGTACCTACTACTTACCAGGTACGTGCCTGGGCATCGCCGCGGGTATGCCGCGCGGTTTCTGGCTTCCTCGTAACCCGTTGCCGTTTTCTCTCTTTCTCTCTCCCTCTTTCCTTTGTAACTATCCGGCGTACTATGGCGCGCAACACGCGAGCGTTCTCTGTTCGCCGGCCGGCGTGTGCGTGCGTTTCGCGTGTATCGCGCTGTATCGCACGACTCCACGTCTATAGAAGAACTTTTGCTGGTCGAAACGCTTCGACTGCTTCGGGAAATGTAACCGCCGCAACCGTCTCCGCCGCTGTTGCAATGTCGTCTTTGATGGCTGATGTTGAAGATGGCGATAATATGTTTAGACTCTTCCCTTGACGCTTTTTCAAATCATCATGGATATTTGATTGATTTGGAAGAAAAAGATCGTATTTAAACATAATTGCATTGCAGAAGTGCACAAAAATTGAATGTTTTTTTACAGCTTTTTTTTGAAAGAAAAAAATACCTGAATAACTTGCTCTTATTCGTTATTTGTCAAAAATATATTATTTAATAGCTTTGTCTAATAGGCTGATAATTTTTTAACGTTGTCAGCTTAATAACTGTTACGTCACTTAAAACGAAATATTTCTGAGATTCAAATCGAAGATTACTATCATGGAGATTGATGTCTTCATATTGAATGTTCTTATCTCGGCATTAAGTGATCTTATTGTACGCATCAATTATAGACAGTGACTTCGTGCATTAGTCATTATGCGCATACATATTGCATTATTTTATCTATTATTTTTCAATAGTCATAGTAAGACAGTACCGTGAATTTTTTCCTATTTTATCTGGCAAACGAATTTTAAGGAAATTAATTTCTTGTACTGATTTGATTTTAAATAATTTTTGTGCCGCACGTGCATGCTACATTATCCGTACTCATTTTTAATAGAATACCGGATGTTCTCGAGTCGTCATCTTCACCGGACATCGTGCGTTCAAGGTTTCAGGCACGGAAACGTGATTCTTTTGTCTTACCGCTCTGCTGAGTGCTGTTCTGTGCACACCAGCTTCTTTTTTCTTTATTAGATAGAACATCGAGAGAGAGAGAGTTATTTAATTAAAGATTACGATTTAAATTATCAATTCCGAATAAAAAGCAAGATATGATAGAAAAATCAATTAGTTCAATAAATCAGATGTTGTATATTCAGACGAGTACAGACATCAATGTCTCTATCTGAAATATATTAAATCGCGTATTAACTGCATTTCTTTGTACATCGAAGAAAGTAATTTCTCATGAACGTTAACGGAACTCGGAGACAGTCCTCGAGATCTCAGCGAGCTTAGCGAGGATCATCGCGAAAGATCAAGCGACGAGGAAAAGGTTTTCACGGATGGAAAGTGAAAATCCTCGCTAAGGTGGAAGCGGATTCGTCCTTAAGTACGCGGGATCTCGCGCAGATTCGAGAAGCTCGGCGACTAGAAAGAGCGGTGGCCTGACACGAATTTAACGAGTAGACGCGTCATTAAGGGGGTGTTGGGTACGGGGCTATAAGCCGAATAGGTGGAGGGAGGCGTGCGGGGGCAGACGGTTGCAGGCGGGGTGTAGCAAGCTGCGGTGGAAATGAAGGCACACCGTGCCTGGAAAAATGCGAACCTCCATCTCCCCGCATACATTTCCATATATCAACCCATCCAGCTACGCTTGGTGAGAGCGCGACGGCACTCGCGCTCGACGGCGCGGACGAGCGAGACGCGACGAGCGAAGGAGAGCCTGTGGATAAGGGGGACCAACGGAATAAATCCAACTAATTAGACGAGAAAAACCGCGGATTAATTACCCGTCGCCTTTGCCTCTTCCTACCGGCCGTCTCTTCACCGTCCTTCTCCCGACTCTTGCACCCTTCCGGTTGGCCGAGCGCGGTAAACAATTTTTCATTCCGCATTCGGCGTGGCGTTTCGTCCCTCCGGTCTTGTACATCGGACCTTTGCGGTCGTTATTTAAAGTTTCTGAGACGCTGTACGAACAATTATTCACATATAATCAATCGTATTTAAATGCAAATTAGATTCTCTAAATTTTCGATAGGATTCTTTGTAATTAAAGACAAAACTAAAGTTGTGAAAAATTGTTTCCGATCTTTACAACTAGTCCAATTGCTGAAAGACCTATTTTTGTCCCCCTATATATATGCAAAATGCTGATCTGCCGAATAAAAGATTCGCTTTGCCCTCTCTTGCAAGGCAAATACTGGAACGAAAGCAAAAGTACGAGGACGACGGAGACGCAAAGATTACCGGGGAGTCTTTACAGCGTCTATAGTTGTATACATACATACGTACACGGATGCACACACACCCCCGTGCGAACAGCTACGGAAGCTTTCTCGCGATGCGGAGTGTTTGCGAGCCGTTCGAAAGCTCTCGGGTTCCAGCGAGTCCGTGCCGGGGGATGGTGGTGGAAACGGAAGGATAGAAGGCTGAAATGCAGATTTCGCGCGACTCTTGAGCCTCGAAAGCACCTCAGTCCCCTTGCTCGCATCACTCCCACATCTCTTCCTCTTCCCTCTTTCCTTACACTACCCTTACTACTACGATTCACCTTTTCCCCATCCTAGACCTTTGGCATCCACCGTTTCTCATCCACTCGTATCTTTCGTGCCTCTTGCCATGGTCCCCTGCTTCTCATCTCTTGTGCCCTCCGATTTACTTAGCGCTTAGACTTACTTTAGGGCTTCTAGAGTATCGCCCAAAAGTATATCTATCGATGACCGATTGTTTGGACTTCATTGAATACAGGAGTATTTGCTTGATATTATGACTGAGCATAGCATAAGCTATACTGTTGATCTATTAATATTTCTCACTAATGTAGAGAATAAGTTACAATTATAATTATAATATTATAAATTAATGCGACAATTTAAACCATTTTATAGTTTTGGATCACATTTTATGTATATCGTGTTTTCATCGTATCTCTAAATTTAATATGTGTTGCATACACGTGCTCTATGTTCTGATATAATCAAAATTTTGCCATACGTTTCGACTTCATAAATTCACGAAGGAGACATTAAAATACGGGTTTCTTTCTACTCTCGCGAAATTGTCTTAGGCGACATAAATTCACCCCGAGATTTCTGTCAAACTATGCCGGAGGACAGAGCCTGGCGCATCCTGCGCGTTTTCCCGGATATATCTGAGAGTCTAATAATTCATTTTATGGAAATATCGCCGACCGGGAAAGCCCGGTCAGAGGACGCGGCGCGTTCAGTGGCGAGACGGGGGCGTCGTGACACGGCCGGAGGACAGCATATTTTCCCCAAAATTTAGCTTGGCCGATTTCGAGCCAATAAATCAAACTGACCAGTCCCGGGGAACGGCACGGTTCGGATCTCCATATCGAAATTCCTTAGCATATAGAGTGCAAGCTTGCGTAACCCCTCGGACTTCGTTCCGAGAAGTTACTTTGGACCGAAGGAGACGTTAGTCGCCCTGTCTGCTTCTTCAACGAGCTTGGTGTATCCCTCACGACTTGCGGGGGGGTGATGGTCCACCGAAGATTCGCTCGCCGTTTTACGAGGCGGGTTCTGTATGGAGATGGCTGGCAGCAGCAGCAGCGGCGGCGGTGGCGGCGGTGGCGGTGGCTGGTTGACTGAATAAAAATTACGGAATATGTTGCATATAAAGTAAGTGAAAAACAGACCGAGATGATGAATTACCGCGGGAACAAGAGGGGGTAGCGAAGATAACGCCCAGCGCCATCGATCACCGGCCATGGCCAGCAATGACGCGACCTCTTTTGCTCCTCGCCTCGCCGACTGCCGCCTCTCCGTGTCGCGAAGGAGACTATCGTCTACTTCCTTCTCACCCGATCTCTCACCCGATACACAGAGAGGATCTATCAATTTCTTACTTCCTCCCAGAAGCTAACACACCGCGGGCTCAAATGACGCGCGGTTAAACAAAGAGCTCCTGTGCCTCGCGTTATTAATGGTAGTCTTGCCTGAAGAGCCTTCGGCGTCGTAAATTTGTATTTTAAAAATAGTAAGGAGAGAGAGAATTACTTTTCTAAGGAATATTAATTCTTATAAAATCTATATTATCTATGTTAAATATCATGGCATCAATTAGCACAAAATTCTCTGAAATGATAACCGCGTTCTCTAAAATGAGATACGAATCGGTTTATAAGATAACATAATTTTGTTAACGAACGTGATATAAATATTACATTTTTTTTTTGTGGATTGCAACTCGTTTTGCAACAGCATGAATTAAGGACATTAATTTTTACACACGATGTGCGAGCACGCGCACGAGCCCGGTGTCTCAAAGTGTATCAGATAGGTCAGCCTTCGTTTCGGCCTTTTTCCGGTGATAGGCGACGCTCGGCGTGACGGTTACAGTCACGGTCTTCCTCTCGCTTTCTCTCTCCCGTGTCACCCTCGGCAATCCACCCCGTTTGCCGGCGTGTAAAAGCATCTGACGCGCTGTCCCAGCAGGCCTCCCGGGCTCTTTAGATCGTATCACGGAGGTCACGGTGCTTATATGCCGGCCGCTAACATATTTTTAAGTACCGACGATAGCGTCTACCGGACACGCCAAACGCGCGCACCAAGGCGATATAGCCCAACGACGACGACGACGACGACCGGCAGGCATATACGCGAGGCGCGTGAGCGTAGAACGGGCGTTTATCATGCGAAAGAGATAGAGTCGGAGGAAGAGAGAAGCCGTATGAGCGAACGCGCGTGGGTACTTGTTACTTGCGCCTGCTACCCATGAGAATGGCACCTGTCGCGCAAGGTGTGCTCTTCCAAACTTCTTCTTCCTTCCTTACGATGATACGCTGCGGATAATTATATAATCGATGATATCGAGGGAAATCGCGATGGACTCGAGATAAATCGTCGACCACCTTGGTGGATCTGCTCAATAATAAAGGATCTAATGTGGAAAAATATTCTAACAATATTCTTTTTCCATACAAAAGAAACGACCCATTAACTAACATAATTAATATTTTAAACATTGTTTAAAATGTTTAATCTTCTGACACTATTGTGATTAGAGAAATAATTCTTCTCTTACAGTAAAGTCAATGTTAAGGAAGCAGGGCCTTAGATACGAGAGTTAGTCAGATTTAATATTGATTTTTTTGGAATCATCAGTACTTGAGCGGCTCGTGCGATCAGACGAAAGGTGGATATTTCTCGTGTATGGCCACGTGCGTGTGAAAGTGTAAGTTTGGTATGGTGGACGTCCAGTGCAGGTGAACGTTTGGCGCGCGCGCGCGGAGCAGGTGGACCAACGATCTTCTGGGCCAGCATGGGCCCACGAGCCAATACGGCTGACCTCGGATACCGGAGCGGCAATCGGGGAGATACGGACAAGACTTTCTTGCAGCTGCGTTTTATCGTTTCGCGTGTGTGCGTATAAATTGTATAAAGTCCAATCAGGCCGCTTGACGCCGATGTGGAATGATTAACGGTCGTATCTCATTAATTCCGCGTGTTTTAGAATGCTTTATGAAGTTTCGGCTAATTTTCTTTTCAATCTTTACAATAATCTTCTAATTTTGTACATAGATTAATCATTACCGCAACGTTATACGTGTAGAGTGAATATCTTTGATCAAGCTTTCTGAATGTAATGAAAATTTATGGCAATTATTTTCATGTCTGATACGGTGATAAATACACAAACAGTGACGTTTATTACTTATATAATTGAATATTTCAACGCATTCTCCTTACTCGTCGAATTGATTGCATCTAGTTTGAATATATAACAGTGATTATATTTCGATATACATATTCACTTACAATTGAAAACTGTTCTGTTTTAAAATTTATTATCCAACGTCGTTGTGACGGTGGCTACAGGATAAACTCGCAGTGAAAAGCTCACGTTGGCCGTGTTACCGCGAGGTTGGCCGTCTAGGACTCCGGCCTCAGGATAAGGTCCTGCGAGCTTTTCCGAGATCCCTACATTACCACGTGGGTATGCGCATCCACGGGGTGGACGGAGGAGGGTTTGGCATCAGGGATGCGAACCCCCATGCGGCAAGTAGATCCCTGCACCGGGCGAAGCTCTCTTCCTCGCTCGGAGCGAGAGCTTTCGCGCGGTAAAGCGCGGCGCTTCGCAGTCTGGCGACTTCCGGCAGCTGGCCTCCCTACAGGCTTTTCCCGGAACTATAGTTCCGGTGAGAACTTTGCGGCACGTTGCGACATGGCGCAAAGGTGATCCCTTCTTTATCGGCGCCCTCGGGAACGTTGGGGCATGCTCCTTGAGGCTCGTCTTTTTCTTTTCTCTCTTTTTTTTTCTTTCTTTCTTTTCTTTTACGCTGGTAGACGAGAACCTAAGACGGTAGGGGAGGACAAGAAGGAGTCGTCGACCGGGCGTCGTCATAAGGAGATATCGCGCGAGATACACGGACGCACTGTCACGGCTGGCGCACTGCGCGATCTAACGCGGCGGCAACGTGTGCCGCTGTCATACCAATTAATCGCCGGGAGATTCTTATCGTCATGGGATGTTTTCAGTCACGGGCTTCAACTCTCCTCCTTCTCCTCCTTCTCGCCGGCCTCCGCTTCTCTCTCCTACCGCGCTCTCCTTCCTACCCGACGTCGCTGTCACGATGTCCGTGTCCGTGCCGCCATGTACGCACACCTCCCGATCTTAATTTATGAAAATCGCGTAACGCGGCCGTAGAAATTGGCTGCTTTGGGAAACTACTACCCGCCGTGATATTGGCGGCGGAAGTTCTTTCAGATACCTGTGCGCGCAGCAAGTTCGCCGCTCGATAGCTCGCGGATCGATTTGGTGTCATAACCACGTCCGTTGCTGCGACGTGACGATGGCTTCGCTAAGCGATATAGTCGAGGGTCGCTTTAGTAAGAAAAATACCGCTTTCATATTTCGCGGAGTCGTGAGAATTTTGTTGTTTCGTGCTACAACGAAAATCACGTAATAGAAAAAAATGAAATAAATTAAACCTATGACAATAATTATATAAATTCCAAGATAAGATAAATTCTCACAATTAATTATATCTTATTATTACCTATAATAATCCTAAGACCCAACTTATCTGAAAAGAAGTCTTAGGAGTCCATTCTTATTTCTAGATTATCTTAAGGTGCTAATGTAGCTCTGTGATGACGTCTTGAAATTGTAAGATGGTCTTAAATATAAGAATCAACTATGAATACAGCTTCTCCAATCTTTTGGCTTAACATATGAAACTTATCAATGAACGAAGATCTGAATTCATAAATGTTAATCATATGCAAAAGCATCAATTGAATAACATAAATGTGTTCTAATACTTAATACTAGAGGATACTCGGGAGGTTTCACGGCTGCCTCTCTCATTTCGGCGGCTGACGCCGACGTATTGCTATATCGCCCGATCCATGGGAACGTCGTTTTGTATTCCGCGTAAGTACCGAGAGTCGACCTCGCGGTGTGTGAATGAAATTCAAGGCGGGTCGTCGGTCAGTCCGGTAGGTCGGGCGGGATCTCGCTTGTCCTTGTCCCGTTCTTGCATGCCGTCGAGGACGTGGATCGACGCGGGCAAAGAATGATACGAGCGCGTGTGCGGGATGCGAGAGAACGTGGGAAGATCGCGCGAGAAAAATCGGTCGACTCACAACGATAGGATTCGTATGACGCCTCGGCGAGGCGACGGCGAAGCCCTGCGACGAAGTCGTTCCCACATATTTTCTTCCGAACTCCGGCGAACAGTAGTCTTTATAATAATGAAGCATGAATGGGAATATTATGAAAGTACGAAGGGGAATATTACAGAGAACTGACAGTTGTTAATTTATTAATAACTAAAGTCGAAAGAAAACAAAAAAAAAATTCTGTTTTCTTCATCATCGTTTAGCTGAATTTATGGCGATCGAACTTCAGAATTAGCTTTCTGCAATCAGCTCTCTACGTTTTTTCGCGTCCGATATCAAGTCACGATTTTGGTGAACCCTCGCAAAGCGGCTGATGCCTGTAGGGATGCGGGATATTGTGGGAGATAAGCTAGAAGCGGATGCGGGGAAAATGCGCGATAGATGTGTTTCGGTTCGCGCAGACAGCCACTGCAGAGCTGACGGCGGTGGAGAAAACGAGGACGGTGAAAGAGAGGAAGCGAGAACGAACCGTGTAACCGGAGGGAAACAGAAATAGAAGCGCGCCGCGGATGGATGGAAGGAGCGAGGAAGAGAGCATCGCGAACAAGAGGAAGCAGCGAGTGATTGATTTTTGTCGTGGCTTTGCCCGACGCTATCCGCTATATCCGCGATTGTGCGGACCCGCAGGGGACTC
>QKQZ01053883.1:0-18713 GCA_003595255.1 Solenopsis fugax | reverse complement strand
CCCGCGGGCATCGACGTGACGTGTGTCCGACTACTCGCGCAATTACGCTCCGCGCCGGAGGTTTTCCTCTTTGACGACGATGGTCCGCGCAACTTGCAGTTCTCGCCCTTACGTAATGACACATTGAGGCGATCTTGCCTTGCGCAAGATACCTGCTGTCTCGGACACAGGGGCTCGGCGACTTCTCCTTTTCGGTTACCGCAGCGATCTCGCGGGATCGAGTCCGAGATCGTCGTCGCTTGGGTGCGACGAAAAAGAAGGAGAGAAAAAGGTGGAAAGAAAAAAAAATGAATGAATGAGAGACAGAGAAAAAGAGGCAATTATTTTTTCAGGGAAGGAATTTGGTCCGATGCTGCGATGTCCAATATTGTTTCTCGCGCGATATTGAAGATATAAACCGGCATACACCTGTGAGGATTAGATAATGCAAATATGTGTAAACGTTTCGTTTATACATGAGCGGGAAGATTAATTAACGTCTGACCGCTGACGTGCACGCCGACAGCTAAAACACGACTTGGATCAGCGAATGATTTAACAAATGATTTTATAATTGTTTTATGATCTTGTTAAATTTGCGACAGCCACGTAGCGTCATGACAAATCGAGAGACAACTCTTACCGCTTTTTTTGCTGCATCCGCAGAAAAGATTCTCCACGAAGCGATCGGAAATCATGTCACGTCGTTGAGATACGAAAAGGAGACTGAAATTCGACGACGCTTTGAGTGTTTTTTTTTTTCCATGCTACATGACGTAAGTGTTTTGTCGTGATGCTCACGGAAATGTCGAGGCAACCTTATTATCATATAAATTTTGAGACACTCGATCTCAGATCAGAATAGAAATCTCTACTTTTCGATAATCGCGTGGCGTCTCGGAGAGATGGGCGCGTTCGCGAGCCTAGCAACAACTGAGATTATTCGACGGGAAATTATAGAAATAATTCACGTAGGCTTTAATGTCAGATGCAAACGAACGCGCGCGGTCGTGGTGCCCCATTGTGAAAGGCACGGGCTTCTCGCGCAATCCGAAAATTCGGATGATCTCCAGATTCTATGTATAAATTGAGCAACACGGACACCTTCTCACGCGACCCTGATCGCCGCGCACTCATATTTATCCCGTTCTTTACATCGTTTACAAAGTTTCTTACGATTTCCTAGCGAGGGTTCCTGTTATGAAATCGACGATGGCGTGACTGACCGACGCAAATCGACGATAGCTGAGCGTTAAAATTCCAATCGCGCAATTCATTTTCCGAGCGTGCGGATATTTTCCTTCTTCACTGCGCGAGGGAGGCAAAGGTTACTCTCAAGTGTACCTATCACTTAACCTTAGGGTAATGACATCGTCTTAAGCACCCGTTACCCGGTCTTCGTGGGAATTGAACCCACAGACAGCCGCCAGGCTGGTCCTTGGCCCAGTGATCCTACCAACCATATAGTAACGTACACGGCCGCAAGTGCACGTGTAGACAAGGGTATTACGCGATAATCAATGTTTATCGCGTAAAAGGAATCGTAGTGAAAGGAAAACGGAACCTTCGTTAAACGGGGTGTGAGCCGAATGGGAAAACCACCTGAGATAGATGAAAACATCCGTCGATGCACTTTTACTTATTTTTTTAACGGTCTCTTGTAACTTACATATTTCTGTGAGCTTTCAATCGAATTTTGATACCAAAGAAATAATAAAGATCACGAGATGTTGTCTATTTTATAAGTGTGTTACTGTTAATACATAATTATAAATCATAGCCTTAGATTCTGACAAAATGAATATAAACTGCATATGTAAGTTTCTAACAATTTATAAACTGTATTGTATTGCTAGAGAAATTTGTAACAATTAATGTTCCATTTAAGTTAAAACTAAAAAAATTCCATTTTCTTTGATTCTTCTCGATAAAGTCTAATAGGCATCTTACAATTATTACTGATCAGTAATATTGATTCAGTGATACTGACAAACTGCTTCAATATTTTTACAACTTGCAAAATTATTTTTGCGATTATGTCAGCCATGATTGTGGAACTATACTGACACGTTCTCTTCACACAATCAATATCACCAGCGTCGGCAAGTTGTGAAGTATGTGGAAAGCTCCATATTCGAATTAATCTGAGAGGAATTTCCATATTCGGAATTTAACCAATTTTTTCTAAAAATATTTATTATAGATTTTTTCACTAACCGAACTACATACTGGTGCAGATGCAAAAATTCGGCACGAACACCCAGATAACAGAAAAAAATTAATTACCTAAAAAAGATGTCTTTAAGATATCAAGATGATGAAATTTTAATACATATCTACAAAAAAGTAATTTAAATTTACGCGAATTATATGAAAAAGTGAAAGCCATACACGAATGTGGAAATGAGACAATCTGGCTTCGATTCTCTATGGAAAAAAGTGACAAATGATGCAAAAAAAAACTAAATTTAGAAGAACCTAAATTGCCTCGTACTCGAAGAGTTCCGAAACATCTCTCTGATTAACTAGTAGAGAACTCTATATTCGGAATTTTGATAAGCTGCCGGCCTTGATTATCGTTGTCAATATTCCTACTATATATATATATATATATATACACACACACACATATATATATATATATATATACTGATTCTCAAACATAAAAAAATTTGAGTTAATTAATTTGAGTCCCTATAATAGATTTTACACGATCAATAATACTGTCAATACCAACGAATACTGACAATAATATTGACCGTGTGTAATATTGATTAATTGAAGTAGAGTATTAACGGTGATCCGGATTTCTTGATTTTCGAATATCTCTATATAGTAAACATGTTTACCATACAGCGATACTTGCTTGACAAACAAGAAATCTAGATCATCGTCAATATTTTACATTAATCTATCAATATTATAATCACAAACGATCTGTAGTATTGTCAGTATTTGTAGATATTGACAATATTATTGACCGTGTAAAGTCCTTATTAGAATTGGGTAAGTTAATTTGTTTTTAACTAAATTAAGTTAAAGTTAATGGCTTTAAAATTAATTAAACTATTAATTCAAAAGTAAAATTAATTTAATAATTTTGATGCCTACAAGCATCTCTAAATTGACTAGCAATTTAATTTGTCATTACATTTCCAGTTTAATTTGTAATTACATTTCTAGTTCTACTTTACTGCAAATTCAAGTGTGTATTTTTGTGTGTAAAATCACTTAGACGTGTATCGATATTAAATTAAACGTTACGTCTAAATGTAAAAAGTATAAAAATTATACGTCTAAAATTAATTTAATGCACAAAAAATGTAAATGCATAAAAACTATACATATTTCACACATTTGGATTTGCAATGCTAACAGCTACGTTTTAAAATCCGGTAAACACGTGGCGCCTAGTTCGAGGGAACTTGTAAATGTATGTAAATTCCTAGAAAATTATTATTAACAATAAAATCCGCTTTTGACCGGTTAGCCGTTTTTCTCCATTTCAATGTGTTGATATACTTCCCGATCATTGGTTATTGTTTTACAGAAGCTTTTATTCTTTTTCATAAAAACTACTAGGAAATCAAAATAATATTTGATGACAAAATTAAGAAGTAATTAAAATATAAATCATAGCGTTTTAAAGTTCCTCGCTATACCATCTGCGCAGTAAAACGGAACTAGACGATTGCTTCATGCAAACTTAAAATCATCGCAGTAGATATGGTTGCTACTGAACAGGCGGGAAACAGCGTTTCACTTGTCTATATGTAGAATAAGACTGACTCACTATGTTCACAGTATCGTTAATTGAATTAATAACTTGGGAAAAGTTCCATACATAATAATTAAGCCGTCATGTAGTCGTAATAGAAACATTCATTGCTCAATCCCCTCATCTATAAGAATTCTACATATAGGATCTCTTTTGCTTGTACTTTCCATCAGATCTATAGAAAGATAAGCAAATGTCAATGCTACTTTAACGACGGATAGATAAGCGCTTCTTGAGAAAGTGACCTTGTGTCGAGAAGAAAAGTCGAGACTGTTAATTACCTATATTAAATAATCAGTCGATTATTGGTGTTAATATATCATTAAAAGATAAGATATCATTCTCAAACATATAGAAGAGTGCAGAATTCTAGATATTATCAATCCACACAGTTTTATTTATAACGTGGAAAATATAATAAAATTAATCAATTAAATTAATTAAATACTACAATAAATATTCAGATGAATTAATTATGCAAGAATAAAAAGTGAAAATGTCGTGATGATTAGATGAGATGTTTAACATCGATAACAATGAATGTTCGCATATTGTCCGATTTATCAATCCAGATATTAAACAAGGTTGAGTAGTATTTCGAGTAAATTAATATTTTTTTTAAATAAATAGTTAAAGTTAATCATTCGCAAAATTAATTTAGATCCGTTAAAAGTTTCATAAATGATTAATTTAGTTAAAAGTTGCATTAAGATTGAATCAACTTAAGTTAAATTAAAAGGTAATTTTAAAAAGCATTATTTATATTAAATTACAATGTAATTGTTAAAAATTATTATAGATTACTCTGAATAACAAAATCATTATAATATGGATCATTAAATAAATTTAATATTTCATTTTTAAATCAAGTTTATATGAAATAACAGAGAAATATTTATATTGCTTTTTATATGCAAATGTATTTCTTCTTTACCCAATTCTGGATATCAATTTTTCTTCTTTTCGCAATTGCTCGTATCTCTTCTGCTCTCGTTTTACCATGTATTCGAGATTTGGTTCCAGAATTTGAGATAACGTTCGAATCATTCACGACTCGATCAGTCTATCATCTTTCAGTCGGATCGCATGACCGAGCATACGTTATGATACCTCCCCCTACATGACCCGCTAAATGCTCGTCGAGGCGCTGACCATGAGAGAGGTGGGCACGTATATCCAGAAGAGGATATCACGGTCCCCCCTCAGAACCGACCGAGTTGTACGCGAGTCATGCGATTCGGACTCGAGTCTCAACTATGCACGCGTCGCGAATCACGCACGAACAACGGCGCTGACATCGCGGTGTAGGTATCATAGTTTGTCGCGTGTGCGTGGCGTGCATACGTATATACGCGCGTCCGCAGTGTGTATGTATGTGCGTCACGATTCGCGGGCGATCGCGACGCACGGGCGTACATATGAACCCGGATCGCCGCGAAACGCGGGTTCACGGCTGCGTCGTCACTTCGCGGCCTGAAAGCGATCGCTCCGCAGCGACCGCGTGCTTCGCCGCTCAGATAAGAAGAAACAGAGAACAAGGAAGTGAACCGAACACGCGCTATGCCGCGCCGCAGATAGTACACGTGACACGTTCGGAGAACGCGCGCGCGCGCGCGCGTGCGTGCGCGTATTGTATCGTGTGTGTGTGTGTGTGTGTGTGTGTTTGTCGTGCGAATGTGTGCTCGTATTGTGGTTGTATCGTTATCACTCGAATATACCGCAGATGACTTTTGCTTTGCTCGTCTAGACGCGTTCGATCCCGATTTCGAGGCACGCTGCGGTCTGACAGGTAACGCACTTCGCGTGACACGTGACGCGCGTGGAAGTGTCATCGAATGACGCTTCCACCTGCACGACAGCGCGCTCCGAAAAGCGCGCGCTCTTCGCGATCTTCCGATTCTCCGTTCGCAGCGCGACGCACTGATTGATTTTCCTCATTAGCGAAAGTGCTTATAGTTTTTTGTGATGTTTACGTAACGATTCCGAGTTCTCGAAAGTATTATTTGCGAGTTAAGATTCGCGGCAGATACGGGCGAGTAAAACACGATGAAGTTAATGAAGAGATGTGTATCTATGAAAAGCTCATTGTTCCTTGTGATATATTGCTTCATTAATTTTTCGTTATTCATCGATATTGCAAGGAGGAGTAACTTAATTGTTGCAATTTACCAGAAATTACCAGACATTATTATTCCATTGTTATTCCATAGCGATCGCTTGACGCAACGACCGTCCACGTGCAAACTGTTTGAACATCGTAAGACATTCGTAAACACTCCCGAGCACGAGAATTTTGTAACAAATCATATTGGATTGATAGCCGTACACACCTGCGACGACATTATCTCTAGCTATCAGAATGTCGTAAAGAGTCGCGAAACATAGTCATATCTGCAAGGAATACGCGGCGCGTTCACGTGGTCGTTCCTCGTCATTACGTCAAGATGAAAGAAAGTTGTTTTAGTGGATTTGAGTTTTAGTGGGTTTGAAACGGAAACTAGAAAAAATCAAATTTAAACAGGTAAATGAGAGAAGTGTAAATTTAGATAACATTAATATTAACAAATCTTAGTCAAATAACTTAAAACAAGCCGAAGCAAATAAAAAAGTTATTTTTTAAACTATGAAAGTATAATATTCGTGAGAAAACAATTTTTGAATGACGCCATCTTTTTCGCATTTAATTACATTATTTTACAGCTAAAAATTATTTCAAATTAGACACGGTGTTTCTTATAGATTTTTTTTGTAAAAAATTAATCTTGAAATTTTGTTTAGAAGTTATGATTGTATTGGTTATCCTTTATAAAATGCATTTTTTTAAATTTTAATATCTTACTTTTTAACTATAATATTATGAAGGATTTAAGTATAGAGTTTTGCCAAGATAGAGCAAATTTTCTGTTTATGATGAACCAGAAAATTGAATAATGTTAAATGACGTTTTAATAATATCTTAATGACGTCTCTATCTTCAATAAAACGTCATTGAAACGCTATTTGACGTTATCTTATTTGTTGAGTGAAGTTAATATGTATATACTTGTGATTTGTAATTGATGATTATAGGTACATGTATGTACAATGTAATTTATCGTGTTAGATTTTGCTATATATAATTTGTATAATTACATTGTATAATATATGTATACATTACATATTTATATTGTGTTATGTATATGTACATATGTATAAATTTTATAATATATAGACATATATTAAATGTATACGTAGATTTTAATCTATCATGATAAATTGCACTATATATATGTATATCGATAGTCATCGACTATAAATTATAAATATATACGACTTCATCGTCATGGGCGAAAAATTTATTCTCTATGTTGGCAAAACTCTGTATTAAAATGTATTTCACAACATGATAAAAAAGTAAGATATCAAAATTAAAAAAAGATGCATTTTATACAGAATGAATAATACAATACATTTATAACTTTTAATCAGAATTTCAAGCTATGTTAACTTTTTTTATAAAAAATTTCAAATAAAGTAAAAAAATCATTGTTTCCATTTTAAACCTCAATTATTTCGAAAACATGACGTTAGTGAAATTTGCTTTGCGGCATTGCTTTTAACATCCAAAAATCTATAAAAAATGTCCTGTCCTATTCAAAATAATAAAAAAGTATTTTTTTATAAATCTTTTTGTAAATTTTTTTAGTATTATTAACATCAGAACTATCGACAGTTAATTTTTATTTTTACTATTTACATAAATATATACAATATATCCAAAGATATTGGATTATTTTAATATATTATTATATTATTATTTAAATATATCTTTGGAATAAGAAATAAAGGGATAAACTAAATTGATTTAATTATTTATCTACATAAAACAAAAAACAAGGAAAATCTCAGAATGCATCTTGTAAATTTAAGAAAAAATTTATTAACCTTGACTGTTTTGATAGTTCTGATACTTTATAAGAATAGTAGAAGTAATAAATTCTTTTCATATCACATGGAAATACTTAATGTTTTATAAAATACGACTTGATTTTTATTAGTTGTATAATGAATCGTTCGTCAATGAATAATTTAAATCGACGTACAAATTTTTCAAATTAATATTCGTCGCGGGATGACGTCTAATATATTCAACTATTTATACTAATCATGTGAACTACTGTAGAGAGAGAGAGAGAGAGAGACTCCTCGCGCCACTCAAAGCCTGTTCGTACTGGTAAGCGTGTTACAGACGATACGATTTGCGAATGCGCGCGTATTAAATTTAACATTTCATCGGAAGCATCCAGCGAGCATTCACAGAATATAGATGTATGCTTACAAAATATAGATCAAATATCTTGAAAATTTCATAAAAATCTTTATCAGAGACGTCTCTCTACAAAAACAGAAAAGGAAGAGCCACGTGAAAAATGAATTTATGAATTATCTTTTATAATGCTAAATTTTTAAACAATTTTTTAAATATGTGATCAGTTTCGCAAGCACACAGTATTTCATCGACGCGTTGCCGGAACTTTATCAATGCAGGTCAATCGTAGACTATCAAGCCAAACACGCGCTTTGATCGCTCCGCTTGACACGATGTGCAACGTATTCTTCTCGTTTGAACCCTACGAGTATTCCATCGCCTCGCCACCCACTACCACCTTCTCGATAAAATAGACGGAAGCGCGCTCGAATGGTCTGACGTCTCTTGTGTTTGGTTTATTTATAAGTTTTCTGGGTGTCCCGGAATTGTCGAACGTCTTCTAAATTTTACAGTAAATCTGGAGTCAACTCTCTCTCTTTTCCTTTGAAAATTCGACGGTGTGTATACGTCATTATTCAATAGTTTTTGTACTTCTTTCATTTATTCGGATATCTTCCAAAGAATCGTATATTGCGCACTGAACCAATTGCTAACTTTACGATCGACGATTTGCACTGCACGATGTGAAAGTTTAATTAAAATTTAATTAGTTTGAAATTCAAATTATACAATATCTGTTCGACGCTTTGATGGATCGTTAATTCATCATCGGTTTTAGTATAATACCAAATTAGAATATTATACTTTATTTTTTATTTTATTTTAAAGCTGTTAGGAAAAAGCTGAGTTTCGAAATACGACTATATTAAAACTATTAAGTTTCCTAGCCTACTAATGAAGATCTTTTTTCCCTCCCTCAATATACATGTATCGATCTCTCTCTCTCTCTCTCTCTGTCTAGAGGTGGTCATGCGATTATGGACACCGAGAGCGGCAACAACGACAGCGGCATCAGCAGCAGCATCAGTGACGAACCGTGCAACAGCAGTAAGCCCGTGCTGCCGAAGCATGGCGATACTACTCAGAGTAAATCTCACGGCAAACAGGCCGGCTGCGTGCGTAAGATGAGCATAATGTTCGAGGAAGACGACGATATATCTGACGATGCAGATTCGGACGTGATGAGTATCCATCATCAGCACCAAAAACGCTCCGAGATCGAGGCCGAGTGGTCCTCGGAGGAGGAGAGAGGTCGTTTACTGAATGCCGCCCGTGAGATTCTCGTCGTGTCGCCCGATAATGGTAACAATGACAGAAGGGCGATTAGCCGCGAAGACACTCCTGAGAGCGTTCGTCGGGATAAAGGTCATCGCTGGCGGCCGCAACTACGGCTAATGATCGATCAGGCCGAGTCCGCGTCGAGTTCGGATCGCGACAACGGACTGCACAGCCCTGGCAGATCGAGCACCAGAAGCATCGATCCACGGCATGGTTATCATCTTCATCGTCATCATTGTTCCAACGTGCGTTCGCTGAGGGCCTTCAACATGGACGAGAATCAGCAGCACTGTTCCTGCTGCCATCAGTTGTCGCCTACCTGGTCCTCCACCCTGTACAACGGGAGTCAGGCCCGCTCGTTCCCCGATACGGTCTCGATCAGGTCCCTTGCGTCGATCGGCCTGGGCTCTTCCGACGGCCGGAAGCTCACGATACGTAGAGTTCCCACTTCGCCGTCGGAGCTGCTTAACGTGGTACATCCGCCGCCGTAAGTGAGACACATTACCTACGATCGTGCCTCGCGACACTTTTGAAGAAATAGTTGCGTGATTCACGCTTCACGTGATAGCGCACACGCCTGCCCGTGATTACGCTGTCATGCAAAAATGATTAAGCCTTTACAAAGGATCGCACTGCGTTCGTGTCTTGTCTCGTAAAAACAAGATGCAAAACGAGATTTCGGTGAAGGACGAAAGGAATACGACGGATCAGTTGTCGTGTCGCTGTTCCTAAAATCTGCGATTAATCTAGCTGCATTACTTCTTGTTTCTTTAAAGAAACGTTATTCCTAAGGAATGGATAGTTTTTTTGAAAAGACAATTACAATGTTGTAATTATAAGAGCACTCGTTTTGTGATGCAAGTTATTAAGATAAGATCAAAAGTTTCGTGTTTACGCAGCGATCTGGTGAGGTCACGCGTGACGAAAATGGGTCAAAGACAAAATTTATTTCAAGAAAAAAAAAATGTCGCTTGAGATAACATCTAAATTTCAATAAATCATCGGAACCGTTTTATCTTGAAAATTGACAAACAATGGAGGTAATCGACCATCGCCTCGTTTTAAATCTCTTGCTCGTTTCGCATTTAATTAAATCAGGGTTCGACATGCGTTGCATATTTTTCGACTGATTTTCAGCTTGGCCCTGAGTTACATTATTCCTTCGTGATCTCCGAGTCTAAAAACACATCACGATCGTGAATTAGCATCATGATTAAGATGTGTGAGAAGCTCTGTCTCCCATATGCTTCTCAAGTAGGACCTAATTCTTCGTCCAAACATTCTAAATAAACTGGATTGTATACACGGCACATAAAAATGAAGCTGTAGCCCGATGCAACCTTAGTAGAGAGGTCTCCGCGATAGCAGTTCGAGAGCGCTTTGTAACTATTCTAACGATTATCTCCAAACATCTCCAAAATATCGTGAAACGTTCCGGATTAGTCGCTAACCTAATGCGCGTCAATTGCACCTCGAGTCGCAAATTTGCTACATCGTTCTGTCGCGTTGATGCAGCAGCAAATTTCTTCGCGCTATTCAAGGCCAGTCGCATCAATTAACAATGGTTAACTATAAATTTTCCGTTCCTTTCTAGATCACAGTTTCTTTTTTTTAAGGTAGAGGATAGAAAGAATGTAAAGTAGAAGGTAAATAAATTAAATTTTAATTCAGAAATATATATAAAAATACATATGTGAGGTAGATTGAAATATATATTACGTTTATAATTTTTTAAAGCTTTTGTTTGGATCTCTAGAACATGTTCAATTTTCCAGATAAGATCACCTTAGATGTAGTTTGGGATTGATCGCGCTATCAATTATTAATATTAATTACCATTGATAGAATTTCCACGCTGCATACTTGCATTACAGCTGAGGATTATGATCTAGAATGGAGCAAAGGTCACGTTAGTTAATGAACAACGTCGATGAAATTGGCTCTCAGTTTACGGAAAGCTCTAATCTGCCGCGATCTGCTCTAAAGCGCGGAGGCTGCTGCATCGGATTCTTGTCCTGTAAATTAGAGTTGAGAATCGAAACCGGTATAATTTCGGGCACAATTTTGGTGAGTTCAAACGTCGATATACGCGCGCGAAAGTGATCTCCGCTCGCGAGACGCGAATCCATCGAAAATTGGAATTCACCTATTAGTTAGACCGGTCTAATTAGACCGGTTTCGATTGCTCTGATTAGGGCCTCGTCTCTCTCTCTCTCTCTCTCTCTCTCTCTCTCTCTCTCTCTCTTCCTGTCTCTCCGAGTTGCGACGGATTCTACGTGACGAGAGATGCGCTACGCGTCTAAGCTGCTCGGCGCGAAGCCGTCAGATCTCGTCATCCAGGGTCTGCAATTCCGGCGTATCGTCCCGGAGACGTAAGTGGATAATAGGTGTACAATGTAAGACCGCACCGGTCGTTGTAAGTAGGTGTGCTCGTGCGGTGTGACATATTGTTGCGATTCTGTCCCGCTTCTTCCATTGAAACGGGACGGCCCTCGAAACGACCCGTAATCGCCGTCCTACATTTAGACCTCGTCACGTCTCGTTTTTGAAGCGGCACACGCGTGGGTCTCGCGCGTGTGAAAAGAATGCCCGTCATCATCGCGAGATCGTTAACGCGGATAAAGAACGGTGCGCGCTCTATCCGTCGCGGCTATTCGGCACACTTCCGCTACGCCACGGAAGTTGTCGATCAATTAATTTAGCGAAGTAAAAAGAGAAGGCGGAAAATACAATTTTCTTAAAATCCTCAAATAGTGATAGTGAGTATAATCGCCGTCCCTATCGTCTTCGGAATCGTATATTCCGCAGTAATTCAGACTCACTCAAATCCACCAGTCCATTATCTTCTCCGCTGCGAGAACTCGGTCGATCGGTGCCATTCGATACTCATCTTCGTTACTGTCACGTTTACAATGACGATATATGTATGATATGATATTTACGATATATCTTAAAAAAGAAAGAAAAAAAAAAAAAGAACGAACTACTGACATATCGTATATGGAGCGCATTATCGGATCCGCGATGCTTCCGCGGCGCGGTATATTAGTTTTCCGTTGCGAAACGAACGGGAATGTACACAGGTGCGTCGCGTATATCTTTCAGCATTGTCGGCCGCCCTTTCCCGGCCCCTCCGCCGCCCATGGCCTGACACCATTTCTGCGCTCATCGCACCGTAAAGTACGAATTTGCGCGATAAATGCATAAAAATTCCTCCGTACTCGACGCTCGCGTAATGCACCGCGCAAAGTCGGTTTTTATGTTACACAGCTATTTCACGGCGACGACGCTTTATCACGGTAAAGGACGCGGGCCGGCTATTACCTTCAGGTATGCTGGCTCTCGTTCGTCGCGACTGTCCCTGCGCCCGTAGAAACGCGAGCGCGAAAACGGAATCGCGCGACGGCCAGGTATAAGTGGCTGTTCCGTGATATTTCGCAGAGGACCGTTGCTAATCGGCCCATCAACGTTGTTACACGCAAATTCGATCGCTCTACAAACAATAACGGAATGAATATTTAACGGTCGCTACCGGACCCGCGCGCGGACTTGCGCGTGTCATGCAAATGCAGGTGAGCGCGCTGTGGCCACGTCCACGCGTAGCACGGCTGACACGCGTGACGCGTCTCTCTGTGTGATTTTCCATCAAATAAATTTTCATAATGCATTAAGTAGTTTTCGTAGGCACAATACGAGGCGCGGGATCATTAAGCGCGTGAAAGAATCGTGGTGCAATGACCCAGCGCCGATCTATTGTTTCGAGGAAAATTTAGAGGCGTGTGCCCAGCAAATGCTATGCTTCCATTCCACGCGAGAGATGCGGAGATTAAATTATATTACACTCGCTCGGCGAAATATTTAATAAAGCGCTTGTTATTGCTGTTTTTCCATTAAACTGTCATAACTCGTAACATTTTTCCCGGAGCTCTCTCAATTTTTCTTGCGCATTCCGCGCCGTAGATGTCTTTCGTTCGAGCCGCGGCTTGTACATTTGCAATATAAAAGCTTGACGTCGCGCGTTGCATTTTTTCTTTTCTTTTTTTTTTTCCTTTGCAGTTTCAACGACGACGTTTCCACGTGCGCCAGTTATGACGACCTGGATGCGGACGATCCCGACGATTATCGGCAGCCCAGGAGGCCCCATTGGGCGAACAAAATGGAGTTCGTGCTCGCCTGCATAGGCTACTCCGTCGGTCTCGGCAACGTCTGGAGATTTCCCTACTTATGCTACAAAAGTGGCGGCGGTGAGTCTCGCGATAAATGCATCAATCTATTACATAAATTATGCGTAATCGTGACGTGAATCTCGTGTATCCAGTTCCACGAAGTGTTAGATCGTACGCGATGCACGAGAGAGAGAGAGAGAGAGAGAAGAGGAAAAAAAAAGAAAAATGAGAGTTCGCGCAGATGTTGCCTGCAGATATAAGGTCAAAATAAATAAAGCGGATGTCAAACGAGCGGATAACACAGTCGCGACTCGCGACGTGCTCGCCGCGATTAGCATAACCGTGATAAGAGCACGCGATTATTTTGCGCCTCGCGAAGTACGTCAGTATCGAAATAGCTGACGGAGCAACCAGCGTCCGCGGTATTGTCCTCCAATTTTTACGGAGAGCACGGAGCGGCTTAAGCGTCTGTGAAATGCCTCTTCGTTCCCCTTTAAAAGCGTTCTTTAAGTACCTCTTCCTATTCTTCCAACGTTTCATCGCGGGAAACGACGTGACGTTGAAACGTGGAGAATCATAACGACACTTAAATTGTTGCACACGTATTGGAACCAGCCAATCTCGTGGACGAGAGAAGAGTATCATTATAGAATAGAAATCGTGCGCGAGCGGTATAAGGGAAAAATTACACCCCGTCTCGCGGAAGGAGCGAATTGAGCTAGATCCTATGTGAAAATTGCGAGCGTCTTGCGTAAACCGAGCTTCAGATTCAGGGCAGACGCTCTCTCTCTCTCTCTCTCTCTCTCTCTCTCTCTCTCTCCCTCTCGCAATCCCAGCAACGCGACCGCGTATCGTGTTGCCGGTAATTTTCAAAGTCTAGATGTATCCGGAGTCCGGATGCGTGGCGCAATTCGCTCGCGGAACTTGATACATGACCTTGCCGGAACACTGCTTACGCCGCCGCCGGGCGCGGTAAATGATTTCAATGACACTGGTATGGAAATAATCGGCCAAGTATCATCTCGGCGCTCCGCGCTCTACCCCGGTCTAAATTAAAGAGCCGGAAAACCAGCTCGGATAACGCTATCCGATTTACACGATTGAAATGATTTATCGTTTCGCTCGGATGACGTCGGTCTAAATTCGCGCGGAGATTAGGCAGATTCTATTAAAATGAATTGGAGATCTCTCGGATTTATCAGACATGCAACACGCGCTATCTTCATCTCATGTGCTCTGATGTCAAGACATAATTTTAATGTTTATACGCAAACCGTCTCATAATTTGTTTTTATTCTCTTGACTTATCTTGAATTATCGTGACTATGGTATAAATAAAAGTAAAGGTTGTTAGGGTAGTTAGAAAAAGAAGGGGAAAAGTTATTTTTAATTAAATTCATTCATTATCATTAAGTAATTAATTAGTTTTAGTTTTAAAAGCAAAAGAGAAGGACTCTTGAAATTCAAAAGTCCAATTTTATTTTTAAGTTAATTAATTAAAAGAAGGGCGATATAAATATCTCTCTAAAAGTAATTTTTTCCATTTGTTGAATACGTTAGAGAGCACCTTTATTAAATTACAAGTTTTATGTAATATATTTACATGTACATAATGAGCTGGAAACTGCACTGTAATTTCAACAGTATGGGCAAGTTAATTCGTTATACATGTAATACCGCTGCAAAAAATACAGAGCGTGCGTAATTTTGCGAAATCACATATTAAACGGAAGACCGGAAAATCAGGGGAAATAATGCGGGCTCTACTTGCGCACGCGAGATGCACGCTCCGATATTCATTGTTGCCGCGGTACTAAATTGCATTTTCGTGATAAAGACGATACTGCGGCGAATAACTGTAACAACATTAATGCGAGTGTGCGTCATTACCCGCCTTGTAATGCAACGATTGGATTTTCGCCAGAAATTAAATCGCACGTAATCACTATTGATATGCCACATTGAATCGGCCGACTGTTATCTCCGCATCCTCGTTTAATTTCTCGTGATAATTTATTTGGAGTGTGATCGCGTATATTATTTCGTATCGTCTGCATCGAACTAAATGAAAACTGTCATTCGCGCCGCTGCTCGGCTGGATTGAAGCGACAGAAAGAAAAACAGATCGGATAACGTTGTGTGATTTATGCTCGTGGCACGTTGTGTAAGCGTTTCGTCGGCTGAGATTAATTTTCGTCTTTTCGAGAGGTATAAAAGAAACTGTAGACGCGGGTAGACTGTCATGCGTTTATTCAAAAATGGACCGAACTGTCCGTGATGTTTGAAAATCTATCCGACGGAATGAGATCGAGCCGTACAATGGTCGCCGTAAGTGCGACAAGTACGATATTCATGCGCTCGGTGAGTTATACAATTGAAGGAAACTTGCCAACAACTGACTAATTGTCACCTATCCCATCCTCGCGGCGGCTAAATGCTCGATGTCAAATTAAGTCGTAATCCGTAGCGGCGCTACGGATCATCGTTTATTGCGAATAAAGAGTTACATCCAGTGACCTTGCCGCTACCCACAGTATGATTAATGTTGAGGCACTTATTACGTACTCGCGCGTGAACCTCAGTTTAACGAAACGCTGGGCGAGAACCGTGTTTCCTGCAATTGGATTAATTTCTTTTTATTTTTTCGACAGAAAAACCATCATAATGTTCTTTAAAATTATAAATGTAAAAGGATATTGGCCCAATCATGGGCATTTCGTTTTCGATCACTTTTTTATCTATTTAAAGTAGTTTAAAAAAATCTGTAAAAATTCATAAACATACTTTCAAGCTTCTAGAACGAAAATCTGTATTTCCTTTTGGAAAAGAATAAAATGTAGTGTAATTTAAGGAAGCATCGGACATATGCAAAGTAAATAAAATATGGAAATTTGTTGATACTATATTAACACTTGAAATAAATTATAAATATATAAAAGTCTTGTGAATAAAATTATATTTTTATTTTATAACATATTTTTATAGTTTATTAACTCTATTTATTATTAAAAATTAAATTATTTTTTACAACATTAAGAAAAATCTTAAATTTGTTGTGTGTACCTAAGTACTTTAAATATTCAAGATGATTTATACAAAGTTTTATTGTGATTGTCTGTTTAATTATTTTGTAAATAAATAAATAAAAAAAATAAATTTTGTTTTAGAACTGATCGCAATGAATTTTTACATAAATTATCTTGAATATTTAAAGCACTTCAATAAAAAAATTCAGATTTTTTTCATTATTTCATTATTAATTATACCTTCATTAGAGCATATGTCTTCTTATTGGAATAACTTTTTTCCATATGGAAAATTGCCGCCAAATTTTTCCTACTACTTTCAAATGCAATATAAAATAATCTGTAATTTTTTCATAATTTTCTTAATATTTTGAGAAATATCCTATACTCTTTAATTATCTTTGACATTTCGAGAAACTCAATATGCTTGGTACACACCGGAGAGATTGTGCTTATATCGATTGCATCGGCATTTCAGGTGTGTTCCTCGTGCCTTACTTTTTAATACTCATAGTATGTGGAGTACCATTGCTGCACATGGAGCTCAGCATCGGACAGTTCACTCGTCGCGGCCCAATTGGTGCCCTGGGTCAAGTGTGTCCGCTATTGAAAGGTAAATGGATAAGTCGCGATGTGATGGATTGCCGATTAAATCCCAACGACCATTTGTTAAAAGCTTCTCACGCGCTCATTTTTATAGCGTCATAAAGTGCGCTGAAAGAACAATATCGAGATAACATAGTAAGATAAACTTATAAATGTCATTGTGTTTCATTCTCTTTACGCTCATTTCCACCAATGTAGACTTGTGTGTAACTATGATCCCGATTTAACTTACTCTCTATCCTTTTCTAATTCCTAGAACTAGAGAAAGATAAGGAGTAAGTTAAACTGAGATCAAAATTAATCTTAATTAAACCAACAGGAAACAGGCATTATTATCTTTTTTTCTGTGCGAAAAGAATGAGCCATTTAAATCTGCAATTTAATGTGAATCCCTTGAAATATATTATACGTAGATTGCTTCGTCTTATCATCTAGGGTATATATTTTTGTCTTTGTAGGAGCTGGTTTATCGTCAGTCGTAATATCATTTGTAATGTCTACCTACCATAATGTGATAATAGCCTACGCAATTTACTATTTCTTCGCGGCATTCCGACCGGAGCAACCATGGTCACGTTGCGATAACTCGTGGAACTCGCCGTACTGTTGGCTGCCCAGTTATGGATCCATAGATAATCGAACTCAACCGAACTTGACGAGAACACCGTCGGAGGAGTTCTTCGAGTAATTTTCTCTTAAAAAAAAATCTAAACTTAATTAATTTAAGCTTATTGTACTCTATTTATTATTACACGGAAAAAAAGAATTTTAAAATTTAGCTACCACATACAGATTTTTGCTGCTGCAACTAACTGTAACTAATTTTTTGTTTCCGTGTAGATATATACTACTTACTATACATATTATCTTTCTAATAAGATTTAGAATATATAACATCGCGTGTAAGAGAACCGTAAAACGATCGCGTGTCGCAACTTCGAATGTCTGCAAAAAAAAAATAATTGTCTTTCTATTCAGCAATAAGGTCCTGCAAATTAGTAGCGGTATCGAAGAGCCAGGGATTTTGAGATGGGAACTCGTAGCATGCTTGATAACTGCGTGGATCCTGGTATATTTTGCCATCTGGAAGTCCATTAAGTCATCGGCGCAAGTGAGATACCTGACAGCGACGCTGCCGTTCCTCCTAATCGTGGTCTTCCTCACGCGATCTCTCACTCTGGAGGGCGCCGCGAAAGGTCTGCAATTCTTTTTTCATCCACGCTGGGAATTGCTGGGCGATGCAAAGGTAACATAGTCGATTTCTCAGAAAGAGAAACACGATGAGTAATAGAATACTAGACTGGACTTAAATGGCAATAGAATGCATATAGAAAATAAGTACAAGCGAAATAGGAATATATTATCGAAAGACATTAATTAAAATTAAAATAATGCCCTTTTTAAATGATAAAAAAAGTATCTTAGAGTTTTCAGTCAATTATATTATCATTATTACCAATATTAATTGAAAACAATAAAAGAATTGGAAATGAGGCTAGTGAGAGTCAGCGCGGGTATAAATGCGCAATTACATATATTGATATTATTATATCTGTTTATCAGGGTTAGGTAAGTTAATAAATTTTTTTAACTAAATTAAGTTAAAGTTGATGGCACATAAAATTAATTTA